>MCJB01000942.1:17562-28873 GCA_002018475.1 Nicotiana obtusifolia | reverse complement strand
ACTACAAAAAATAACTAGCAGTCAGCAGCATGACTCGAAAAATGCGGAACTAGAAGGAGACGATGGGAAACTCCAAAAAACCCATAACAATATTTGTATTGATGCAGGAACTACAGCAAGCAGCAGCACATCTACATCAAAATTACCTGCAAAACCAAAAAATAAAAACCTTAACAAACTATTTGAAAAACCATATACTATAGTACCAAAAAATCCAGTTACCATACAACCTCAAACCACTACCTATTCTGAAAGCTTAAACCAAACCAAGAAAACCTATAACCATATATCTCGTACGTATATAGAAAACATGTATAAATTACAAACATTCCTTAACCTAAACCCGAGATCCAGAAATACCACTAACCCAGAAAGAGATTATATTACTTCACACCTACAAAGACATAATAAACTTATTGCTTTACCAGGCACTAACCCAAACCTAGTAAATACCTGCTACAACTATGGATTACTAAGTACTGTATATACCTCTACAGGAGAAGAAATAGCAACTATTACGGAATTATATAAAGCATTCACTACCTACAAAAGAATTACCAAAGGAACACTTTTTTATATAAAATTCTATACTGCCCCAGCAGAAATATTATACGATGAAATAAAACCTATTATACAAGTTGTCAAGATTGGACTCACTAGAGAAATGATTATACCAGAGTAGATCGATATACAGCCCGAGATACCTAAAGCAGAGATACCAGAATTCTTTGCTAACAAAAGACTTATCGGACTAGCTACAATACTCAGTGAGCTAGCACATACATATTTGACTGAATCACCTATGTGGACATATTATTCAAGGGAACAAACTATGATCTATTCACATTCAAGGGAGATCAGAAGACAGGATATGGAAGATATAAGACAATGGATTATTAGCCTATTAAAGCCAGAGGAAATACCAATTACAAGAGCTATCAAGAAAAATTTTATTTCAGAGGATTTATTATCGCGATATTGCAAAATTATAGGACCTAAATACTCAGAACACATATGCTCGAAATGTAACGGAGAAGATAATATCATTCCAGAATTTAACATGGAGTGATTCTACAACTACCAAAATCAATAAAGAAGACAAAGAAAAGAGGAAGGAAAAAGAAGATGAGAAGTCAGGAAAACTTAAAGAAGAGAATTAAAGAAGAAGAAGAAGAAGAAAATGATGGCTAGATACTACACGAAGACAAAAGAAGAAGATTAAGAAAAAGAGAAGGAAAGGGACTATAATCTACTGCAAAGAAAGAGAAGGAAAATGCAATAAATGAAAGATTGAAAAAGAGAGAAAAGATGCTGCAAAGAAGTAAATAAAGAAGACAAAGAAGAAAGAGGGTACTGCAAGGAAGACAGAGACATAAAGTGAAGAAAGAGACCTAAAAAAGATAGCTATGTAATAAAGCCAAAAATAGTACAGTATTTTGCTTTTTGATCTTTAATTTTCAATCGTCCAAATGTAAAGAAAAGGACGGTTAACTTTTTTCTTTTTTAACTTTTAATTAGAACCACCCATCTGTAAAGTTGAAAGGGCATTTAGGACTTTTTGTTAATACTTTTTCTTGTATAAATAGAAGAAGGAAAGAGAAGGAGGAAGCAAGCCTTCACAGGCAAATTTGCTCTCCTCTCATCTCTCTAACCCCTCACTCTTTTGTAAGACATATTTAAGAAATAAACTACTTTGTTCATACATGGAGCATATATCACAAACTACTTCAAATACTACACAGGAAAATCTACCTACAGAGGTATGTTTATTTATCATTATGAATAGCTAAATTTTTATATTCCTAATAATCTCTTAAATGTTATATTAGTTTAATCATGTTATAGTATTGTTTTACTGAACATCTTTAGTAAGTTTGCCATATGAGTAAGTAGGCTGAGAGTAGTCAAGCCCAGGCTATGCCGTCCTAAGGTGGAAACCGAAAAAGGCAAGGAGGCCGTGTTAAGGGGAGTACACAGTGTTGAGGCGCTGCTAGGGTAGATGATTGAAGCCGAAAAAAGTATGGTAGTGACTAAATGAGGTGTTCATTATAACTTTAATATAATATGATAAAACTGGCATAACATATATAGAGATTAAAGGGAATAAATGTTTAGAATAAATGAAAATGGTAGATACTTATTTGTTAGATAACAATCAACAATATAAGATACTGGTACTATATCTACTTAGAAAACTTAATAATGATGTTAAAGAAAAAATATTTGACTTATTAATTATGGAAGAAATAATAGAATCTACAGAACAACAATGGTATGATTTTGACATACTATATAATATAGATTTATATGACTCAGATATCTATTCAGATTAATGATAAATCAAGAATACTTAGAACGTTGGATAAAAACTATGAAAAATCTAGATTTATTAGAAAAATTACTCATAGATAATATAACAAGTTATATTAGAACACAAGACATAGAATATTTAAATTTTATTAATGAATGTGTTAAAGAAATGAAGAGATTAATACCACTAAAACATGAATAACATGAAAAAGCCTTCCCTAAAAATTAATACTTAACAAAATGAATTCCGCACCCCCCACATTGGTATCAAGAACACATGGGCATGATTAATAAATGTTAAGTTTCATACTCTTGAGCTAGTATATGTAGCATGCTACGGTGTATGCTTGTGCGAGTGTAAATAGATTAATGACTTTCAATAACCTCAATTCCAATTAATTGCACAAGGATAAACTCTATAGTGAATGTATTTCCATGAAATGGCAAACTTCGGATTCTAGTGTATAAATTAGGCTAACAATGAAAGAGATGGCATGAATTAGTACCACATCTAAGTGCATGAGAATATCCCGGCAACAAAAGGGATTCATGTAACAACAATTTCAACTAAGACTAACTCAACAATAACAGAGATCACATAATGATAAAAGTGGTAACAACTTCAAATAAAGATATAAGAGCAAACTCGACAAGTAAAGGATGTGACATGTAGCGACTACTTCAAATAAAGCATGTGATAGTAGACATGATGAATAAAAGATATAACATGTGCTAACAAATCCAAATAAGTACATGAAAGAAGCCTAAGAGTCTAAACCGGTCAATTTCCACATATAAGCTCGAGTACATACTCGTTACCTTGCGTACACGGCTTTCACATGACATAAATAACGCAAACGACTCAAATCCTAAGGGGTAACTCTCCCACATGAAGTTAGTCAAGATACTTACCTCAAAGAAGCTAAATCGATACTCTAAAATGACCTTCTCATGTGAAACAACCTCTAGACAGCTCAAATCTAGCCAAAATAACTTAATATCATAGATAAAAACCATAGGAAATAATTCTGGATAATAAAACTTCGATCTTTAATGAAAACTAAAAAGTCAACCCAAAAAGTCAATCCCGGGCTCGCGCCTCTGAACCTGACAAAATTTGTAAAATCCGAACACCCATTCCGATACGAGTCCAACCATAACAAAATTATCCAATTCCAACATCAACTCATCCTTCAAATCCTCATTTTACATTTTGAAAGTTTATACAAAAATTCTCATTTTCTCCCGTTCAAATCACTAATTTAATGTTAAAAACAAAGATGGAATCACGAAATATAATCAAATTTAGATAAAGAACACATTTCCCAAACCAACACGTGAAGATCCCCTCCAAAATCGCCCAAAACCAAGGTCTACAACTCAATATGAGATAACAATGGCCAATCCTTCGAGATATAATGATGCTGCCCAGGGATTCTGCATTTGCAGACCAGAAATGCGCACCTTCGCTTTTGATTTTGTGAGCCATCTCCTGCACCTGCAATTTCCACTTACCGGACATGACCTCCGACTGTGCCAAAGGGGTCACACCTGCGACACCGCAGAAGCGCCCAAACAAATTGCAGAAGCAGACCCTATCGCATCAGCGGTCCAAAATCCACAGATGCGCCAATCGCACCTGTGATCCTCCATCCACAGAAGCGAAACTTCTGCCCATAACTCAACATCGTGAAGCTGTAAAAAGCACGCAGAAGCGGCGCTGCTCCTGCGCTCTAAGATGTGCAGGTGCGAAGCACCAGAATCAGACTTGCCCAAAAACATGAAAACAATTTAATACTCATCCAAAACACACCTAGGACCCCCAGGACCCCGTCCGAACATACCTATAAGTTCCAAAACATAACACGGACCTACTCGAGGCCTCAAATCACAACAAACAACGTCAAAACTACGAATCACACCTCAAATCAAACTTTATGAACTAATAAACTTTCAACTTCTACAACTTGAGGAGATAAAGAGGTGCCAGCGTTCCAGATATAAGTTACCTCTTGTTCGTGATAGTTTAGGACTTCATTTCTATATATGTAAACTTCAAACAGATGTTGTATTTATTCTTCACATCAGTTTTGTTGATCCAAATCTTAGTGGCTCATGACTTATTCTACCAGTACTTGGGGTAGTTGAATTGAATTCTTTTGCAGTCTTTGTTATTAATATTGATGATTCCTCACTCTAGTTGAAACATATACTGCTTGACTTACCTACCGGGTCGGGTTAGGTGCTGTCATGATTTGGTGAAATTTTAAATTGTGACAAGTTGGTATAAGAGCTCTAGGTTCATAGATTCTACGAGCCATGAGCAAGTGTCTAGTAGAGTTTTGTGGATCCGTATGATGACTTCCATCCTTATCTTCGAGAGGTTACAAGGAATCTTGAAAAATTTAACTTTTTTCTTTCTTAATCGTGTTACCTTGATTCATTTTGAAGTCTAATCTTCGCTTTTTATCTATTCATCAATATGCGTTATTGAGTAGAGTGTTGTTTTTTGGCCACCGGCGGCTTCTGATGATATCATAAAAGAGGGGCGAGGCAGCTATGTGATAAGTGTTATGCATCTAAGGAATGCGTCCAAAGAGTTTTTCTATAGACGAAAAGGTTTTGATTGGGATGCAAAGGGCTATAGATGCTTCATTATCGCCTCGATGTGTTGTATAGACTTAAGAGGTGGAGGTGTTGGTGGATCTTTCAGTTGTTCATTCGTAGAATGAAGTGGATTCTTAGATCTTGGTGACGAGTGTAGACTGGGGAAGATTAGTTGATTGCATAATGGTTGTGACCATAGTAAGATCATATGAAAATGTCAATTTAGGGTTAAGCAAGTTGGTTATCTCTTGCCAAAAGGATTGAGGTTGTATGATTCTTATGAGGCATGCTGAATCGAATAACATCTCCAAAAGGATTGAGGTTGTATGATTCTTATCCTCTAATCTGCGAGAGATCTCTAGCACCTGCTGAAACGGAACATCCATCTCCAACTCCCGAGCCATGCTGAATCGAATACCATAATTGAGCCCTTCAATGAACCTATGGACTCGCTCTCTAACTGTAGAAACCAAATTAGGTGCGTGACAGGACAATTCATTGAATCTGATGGCGTACTCTAATGCTGACATAGTGCCCTGACGCAGCTGCTCAAACTCTATGTGCCATACATCCCGGAGGGTCTAGGGAACAAACTCCCTCAAAAATATCTCTAAAAACTGAGTCCAAGTGAATGGCGCTGCATTCGCTGACCTACCCTCCTCATAACCCAGCCATCACTGATATGCTGCTCCAGACAACTAAAACATAGTAAAAGCAACTCCGCTCGTCTCCAATACCCATGGTGTGGAAAATATGGTGGCACTTCTCTAGAAAACCCGCGCATCCTCTGTAGCTAAGCCATTGTAAGTAGGAGGATGATACTTCTTGAAACTCTCGTCTCAACTGCTCCTCCTCAAATACCCCTGGCCTGACCTCTCTGTGCTGGCATGACACCCAAAACCTGACCAATGTGGACCCGCTGCTCTGGAGTACAGGCGGTAGGAGTCTAAGCTCCTCCCCCGAACTGTAAAATAGCGGGTGCAACTGGAATCAATCCCGCCTAAACCAATATACCAAACATGCTCTGGAACTGCGCTAAGGTCTCCTTAAGTATAGGGGTAGCAATAGGTGCCTCCGGTGCTTGTCCTCCAATCGGAGCTACTGGTGGGTCCTGAGCGCTGCTCTGGAAACTCTAGTTGTAGCACGTGCTCTCCCTCGGCCTATGCCTCTGCCTCTGGCCCGGCCCCTAGCAACACTTGCTCTGGGGGTAGCGTCATCAGTAATTGCAGCTCGTGTTCTCACCATTTGTGAGAGAGTAGAATGACCAAGGCTCAAACTCCAAAATCAATAAACTCGCACGATAAGAATGAAAGGAGTGAAGTTTGTTAATAGTTCATTAGCCTCTCAAAGATAAGTACAGACGTATCCATACCGATCCGCTAGACTCTACTGAACTTGCTTATGACTCCTAGCACCTATAAACCTAGAGCTCTAATACCAACTTGTCACGACCCAAAATCCCTCCTTAGGAGTCATGATGGCACCTAGTCTCTAAGACTAGGTAAGCCTAACACATAGTGAGTAATAAAACATATTTAAACTAGTTAATCATTAAACCAGAATTGAAGATTTCCTATACAAAACCAGCAACAATCAATAGATGTACAATATCGCAAAACCGGTAGTGCAAGTCATAAGATCTACTGAGTTTACTAGAAAATCTCTAAGTACAGCTCTTGCGGAATAGAAATAAAAAATACAAAGTAGAATTTCAGAAGGGGACGCCGAGGCCTACGAATGCGACGATTGGTATACCTTGAAATCTCCACAACTATACTTGATCAGCAATCTAATGATCAACAGGCTGTGAGGTACCTGTATTTGCACAAAAACTGTATAGAAAGCATAGCATGAGTACACCACGGCAATACCTAGTAAGTATCAAGACTAACCTCGGTGGAGTAGTGACGAGGAATAGTCAAGACACCTACTAGACATAATAACCTATACAAGTGTGTATATAAAATTAATAAGGAACAATATAAAGCTAAACAAAATAAGAATAATTTTATAATACTTGCTTTAAGAATTTGAAAAAACAATTAACAACAAGGGGCAACAAGTAATAATGTCGTAAGGTAAGCGGAATACAGTTAAAGTCCGGTGAAACCAAGTAAAGGAAAAACAAGTAACAACCCAATAAAACAATCGCTTTCTCATAAGGTTTATACTAGAATTTCCTCGAGGAATCACACCTCATAATTACTAATCACGGGTCCCAAATCCTTAACCCTAATCACTTGGCATCTTGTGCCCACATTAAATATCACAACCGCACAAACAATTTACGTGCTTCATGGACAACTCACGTGCCAATTCCAGTAATACCTCATGACTGGACGAACAACTCATGTGCTACGAGAGTAAAAATATACCACATCCGCACTGACAGCTCACGTGCTAGCAATAACAATATCTCATATCCGGACAGGAAAATCACGTGCTAAGGGTGAAACTCTCGCACAGAAGACAGGTATACAAGAATACATGTAAAGGATAAATAAACGTCAAGGTTCATCTTCTTAGACTGACATGAGTGACAAATTACGGTGTATGCTTGTGCAAGCGTTCTATCACAGCGCGAGTCAACAAGTAAGATCAGAGACAACGAATGACATGTAGGAAACAACACAACAAAACTGTATTATGCATGAATCACACAAGGTAGGCACACCACAACACAAATATCATCAATAACAATGCCCCCAGGCCATCACAAGTCATCACAATTCATCCTTGACATAGCCCCCCTTGTCTCGTTGCGTGCTTAACTATAAAGTAAATGATCGCCTTGTCTCGCCACATGAACATAATAATATTCCTGCCTTGTCTCGCCACATGAACCCACATATATATATCCCGCCTTGTCATGCCAGCATGTGCAGATATCAATAATAACAATAGCACAGACAACTCACGTGCGAACACCCTGAGAATCCTCTCAACAATATCACATGTGCCAAAACGATAACAACACAATATAACAACTCGCACCACATGTGTCCATATGACACAACAATTCTCAACAATTCCTCAAAACAGTTCCAATACCATAACCACACATAGCCCTCGGCTCAACAACACTAAGTACAACATCAACAACGACAACATAGGAGTACGGGAAGTAAATCAACACAAGAACTACTAAACACAAAGAATGGAAGAACGAGCTCACAATGAAGGACATAACAACTAATAAAGGTTTCAAACAAGAATAACTCAAAAATGAGAGAGATAGTGTGTAACAACGATATCAAATAAGAGTAACTCAACAATAGGAGAGATAACATGTAACGATGATTTCAAATAAGAATAACTCAACAACAAGAGAGATAACATGTAACAACGACCTCAAATGAGGATAAGTCAAAATGGAAGAGGTAACATATAACAATGACTTCAAATAAGGATAAGTCAACAATGGAAGAGATAACAATAACTTCAATTAAGAATAATAAACTACGAAATAGATAACTTGGCAATAAAAGAGGTAACAACTTCAATTAAGGGATAAAAGAGTATATTTGGCAATAAAGGGTAGAACATAAACCAATCAACTTCAAATAAGACATGTAAGGATAAATTTAGCAATGGAGGATTCAACATGATATGACAACTTCATTTTAATGTACATAAGAACCTAAGAGTCTAAACTTGTCAAATTTCCACGTACAAGTCATGTACACGCTCGTCACCTCCTGTACATGTCTTTCACATAGTTTAAATAGTACTAACAAACCAATCCTTACGGGGTAGTTCTCCCACACAACGTTAGAAAAGATACTTACCTCAAAAGCCCTCAATCAATACTCTAAAGCAGCCCTCTTGACAATTAGGACACTGGGCTACAAAATCCGCAATTGACTTCTTCATTCCATTCCACCAATACTGTTCCTTGGCATCATGATACATTTTGGTTGAGCCAGGATGGATGGAGTATCTGGATTGGTGGATCTCCTTCATAATCCTTTCTCGTAACTCTGCCACGTCGGGCACACACAATCAACCTTGACATCTCAAGATCCCATCCCTTGCGATCTCGAAAGTTGAGATCTTACCTTGCTGAACGTTTTCTTTTAACTGTAACAAGGTGGGATCTTCATATTGCCGTGCTTTCACTTCCGTCACAAGAGATGATTCCGAGGTGTTATGCATAACAACACCCCCATTCTCGGAGTCTAGCAGTTTAATTCTCATGTTGGCTAGCTGATGAAGTTCTTTAGTTAAACTTCGCTTGCCCATTTCCACATGCACTAAACTCCCCATTGACTTACGACTGAGGGCGTCAGCCACAACATTAGCTTTGCCCGGATGGTACAATATTTCAACGTCGTAGGCTTTCAACAATTCGAGCCAACGTCGTTGCCTCAAGTTCAACTCTTTCTGACTGAAGATATATTGCAAACTCTTGTGTTCTGTATAGATGTCGACATGGATACCATAGAGATAATGTCGCCATGTCTTCAAAGCATGTACTACGGCAGCCAATTCTAAGTCATGGGTGGGATAATTCATTCGTGCTTCTTCAACTGTCTCGAGGCATAAGCAATCACCCTCCCGTGTTGCATTAATACACAATCCAAACCTATACCGGAGGCATCACAATACACCACATAGCCTTCAGTTCCATCGGGAAGAGTAAGAACTGGAGCGGATGTTAATTGGTCTTTCAGTTCTTGAAAACTCCGCTCACACTTATCTGTCCATAGAAACTTTGCAGCTTTTTGAGTCAGTTTAGTCAATGGCGCGGATATAGAAGAGAATCCCTCTACAAACCGCCTGTAATATCCTGCTAACCCCAAGAAACTACGGACTTCTGATGGTGTCGTAGGCCTTGGCCAGTTCTTGACCGCATTGATCTTTTGAGTATCGACACTAATACCTTCATCTGATATCACATGGCCTAAGAATGCCACCGAGTTCAGCCAAAACTCACATTTGTCGAGCTTTGCATACAACCTGTGGTCCCGGAGAGTCTGCAAGACTATCCGCAAATGGCCCATATGTTCTGCCTCTGAGCGAGAATATACTAAGATGTCATCAATGAATACCACCACGAACACATCAAGATAGAGTCTGAATACAGTGTTCATGAGGTCCATAAAAGCAGCTGGGGCATTTGTTAGCCCGAATGACATCACTAGAAATTCAAAATGGCCATATCTAGTTCAGAATGCTGTTTTTGGAGTGTCTTTCTCTTTAACTCTTAACTGGAAATATCCCGAACGTAAATCGATCTTATAGAAATACCTAGCTCCCTGGAGCTGGTCGAACAGGTCATCAATTCTTGGAAGAGGATATTTATTCTTTATCGTGACCTTATTCAACTGACGATAATCGACACACATGTATAACGATCCGTCTTTCTTTCGTACAAATAGGACTGGTGCACCCCAAGGTGAGATGCTAGGCCTAATGAAGCCTTTATCCAACAGATCTTTCAATTGCATTTTCAATTCCCGCAATTCTGTTGGGGCCATCCTATATGGAGGAATAGAGATTGGATGTGTATCAGGTAACACATCGATGCCAAATTCGATCTCCCTTTCAGGTGGAAGACCTGGAAGTTCATCCAGAAAGACATCCGGAAATTCATTGACTACCGGAATGGATTGCAACATAGGCGACTCTGCCTCCGTGTCCATGACGCGAACAAGATGGTATATATATCCTTTGGAAATTATCTTCCTTGCCTTAAGGTAGGAAATAAACCTACCTTTCGGCATAGCAACATTTCCTTTCCATTCAAGGACAGGTTCATCCGGAAATTGGAATCTAACCACCTTCGTATGAAAATCAACACTGGCATAACATGATGCCAACCAATCCATTCCCAATATCATATCAAAGTCGACCATTTTTAACTCTAATAAATCAGCCGAGGTCGGTCGATCGCAAATCGTCACAGTGCAACCTTTGTATACTCTTTTGACAATCACAGAATCTCCTATCGGAGTAGACACCTCAAAGGGTTTACTTAAGATTTCAGATTCAATGCCGAACTTGTCGGCCACAAGGGGTGTAATATATGACAAGGTGGATCCGGGATCAATCAAAGCATATACATCATGAGAGAATACTGATATTATACCTGTGACGACATCTGGAGATGACTCAAGGTCCTGCCGGCCTGCTAGAGCATATATACGGTTTTGAACATTGCTTGGGCCTGGCGTAGTACTGTGGCCCTTGCCACGAACTGCTGGCTGCTGAGGACCCCGTGCTGGAGGTCGAACAGATAATGAAGAACCAGCTGTGGACCCAGTCTGATGGGCCATGCCACCATCCTTCCTGTGAGGACAGTCCCGTATCATGTGACCGGCCTGCCCACAGTAATAACATCTATCTGAACCCCGACGACAAGGTCCAAAGTGGGTCCTGTCGCACTGCTCAC
>MCJB01000941.1:3505-16865 GCA_002018475.1 Nicotiana obtusifolia | reverse complement strand
TGATATGATATGATATGATATGATGTTTTTTCGGCCCAAGATAGTATCTGTAGTGCATGCCATTGACAGAAAAATGCTCCATGTATAAAAATACATTATATCCCAAAACAACATTGTTTAAGTGCTTTTTCATACGACTTGGTATTCTCATATCGTAGTCCCTAAGGCCACATATACATGTACAAACCAAAAAGTTTGCAAATATTCTGTTTCTGTGTGGACTTTCGAGTTCAGAACTCTATTGTTAACTTGTCAGTTGTCAGTAGAACATAAATTCCTGATATTGTACGATAAACAGTGAAAGAATGAAAGGAAGCTGGAAATATAACCCAAATCTCTTTAGGTGTGATGAAAAGTCAAACACAATATCGTAACTATAATATGATTCTTCTATGACTATTCTTAAGTCAAAGAGGAGTTTGTCATGTCGCAAGAGTAGGTCAGATTAGCAAGGGCGGAGCTAGCCCTTCGCGTACGTGTTCGGCTGAACCCAGTAGTTTTTGTCCAAGTTTTATATTTGTCTTATGAAATTCATTGAATATATATAAATTATTAATTTAGAACCCAGTAACTTAAAAAGAACTAGCATCCCGAACTCATAAGCTTCAAATTCTAACTCCGCCTCTGCAGTGAGATCAGACCGGAGGAATTACTACTGGTTTCAACTTTCAAATAGAGAAAACATTAGTGCTACTGAATCTGATTCTCTAGTAATTAGGCCCAATTTTTATGACGTTCTTAATAGTTAAGCATCCAGTAAAGGTGGTTAAATTGACAGACAGGAAAAAAGAAAAGAGGAATGCTTCAAAGGTAATGACGACGACGAGAGGCATGTTTCAATGTTAAGCTATTTGAAAGCCTTTATCGTGCTGATTAAAGGAAATGATGAAGGAATTGGAAAAGGAAAACATATAGTAATAGCATAAACGGCCTATTCCTTACAAGGTAAGGCTGAAATGTAGTTTCCTTTCTTCCTGTATGGACCTAAATATCCGAGCTGCTGATTCAGCTGCTGTCTTAGGGTTGTGAGGCACAACCTTAATCACTTGAATTCGCTGCTCGGTATTGTGATCCTCAACTACTTGACTTTGAAACTTTGAAAAGTCTCCTCGAACAGCAGACAAGTTCACAGGCGTGAAATTAACATTAGTTGATGCCATGAGACCAGCAGGGGGAGGACAAGGTCCAGTATAGGGTTTTTGAACAAGTCCTTCAGAAGGTGACGTTATTGGAAATAACCACTGATTTCCAGGAAGTGGTAATTGGTAGCACCGAGGCGCTAATTTGGGATCAGAAGCAACAGATCTTGATGTCATTGTCCCTACATATGAATTTTGAGTTGGCTGCTGTGGTATGTGTCTTTTATCATTTTCATTATCGAGAGTAAGCAGCTTTTCGTGAGCAGTATTATCCGCTGAATGCTCAAATGTTATAGGTTTCAGAGGATCAACCTTAGCTTTAACAACCACTGCAGAGGGTTCGTGAACATTATCGGATAGCAATTTTTTCATTGAAGATCTGATAGAAGGTTGAGGGAGATAGAAGTTGTTTTCAAATAATATATCTGGTGATGTGGTCCTGCACCGAGGGTCTACCGAAAACAGGCTCTCTGTCTTCTTGAAGGTAGGGGTAAGGTTTGCATATACTCTATCATCCCCAGATCCCACTAATGAGATTATACTGGATTGTTGTTGTTGTTGTATATCTGGTGTTGCGGCAATCAATTTCTGCACCTGTAAAAGATAGTAGCTTAAGTATTCTAACCGTCCAGACTTGCAAACTTGGATAAAATGCTAAAGGCCTTCTCAGGCTGAGTCAATCATGAGTTGCCAGGGAAACTTGCAGTTGAGTGATGGTCACAGGTTACATTTAGAGTTTCGCCAAAAAATGTGAAGTACCTTTATTAGCCTGTGTAGCTCAAATACTTGTATCGCCAAGATCCGCTGCTGGCTGAAAATAGTAAAATGCAAGTTAATAATACATCACATACAAAAAGAAAAACTAATAATAACAAAAGCAGAGACCTCTATCCCAGAAGTATTCCCTCAAATTCCTTGTATATTACTTTAAGAATGCCTATGCACTAAACCAGCGACAGATCATAAACAAACTAGGACACCAAAGTAATATGAAACCTCCTATTGATTGTCGCAAATTAGATAATCTGGCAAAGTACATTTTAATATGAAGGATAGTGTGTATGCCAATTTAACCAGTACCACTTCTGCAGTTCAAAGTTCTAGTTACTTGGTTATTTAGATAAAGATATGGTATAGTGTAGCACGAGCGCAGAAACTGAAAGTAAAATCAAATTAGCATCAGCAAAAATACTTAACTAACTTCTCGTGTCAAGCCTCAAGATTACAAGTCTACAATACATCTGTTAAATTATTTAAGCATTACCAACTTTATTTGAAGATTTTTGGGAGAGAATTCTAGAGTAGTAAGTCTTCTAGATAATGTAAAGATAAAAAGAATCTAGGAGAAAAATCTAGAGAAGATTTATCTAGATAAATAGAACTTGGTAGTTGGAAGAAAATTCTAGATAGGGACTAATTTATAAATATAGAAGGACTTGTATAATAAATTTTATTTGCTAGTTAGTCCCTAGGAAACTAGTATAAATAGGAGGCAATTCATTTGCCAAACCATCCAAGCAAAAACAAAGAAAACAAAATAGGAGAGTGAGAGTAAAAATAAGAGTGTAGCAACAAATAAGTTGCTAAGTGTGATTAAGTTGTAAGATCAAAGTTGTTCTTGAGTTTTCAATAATAAAACTCTCAAGTTGTGAGCAACCGATTGTGTTCAACAATTGGTATCAGAGCGGGTCGATCAAGAGCGGCCGTAATTCAAGAAAAGGTCTTTAGGTAACAACTCACCAGCTCGAGTCTATGTCGGATTTTTCAAGTTCCCTCAATAGCGTTGAGAAGCTCAATGCTAGCAACTATGGCTCGTGGAGCACAAGGATGAAATATTATTTCATCGGTCAGGAGCTATGGGAAATCGTTGGTGGCTCAGATGCTGAGACACCAAAAGATGTTGAAGCAGCAAAAAGCTGGAATGTCAAGGCTGGAAAGGCTATGTATGCTCTCACGGTCTCGGTGGATGATGAGTTCTTGCAGCGAATCAAGAACGCCAGAACTCCCAAAGAAGCTTGGGACACATTGGCAACGATATTTACAAAGAAAAATGATGCGAGATTACAAAGGCTTGAAAATGAGCTTTTGTCGATTTCGCAACGGAATATGTCCATCAACCAATATTTCACAAAGGTTAAATCTTTGTGTGATGAGATATCGAAGTTGGATCCTGAAAATGCTATCAAGGAAGCAAGAATGAAGAGAATTATCATTCATGGCCTAAAGCCGGAATATAAAGGGATCATCACAGCCACACGTGGATGGGCCACCGAACCAACTTTATCGGAGTTGGAAAATTTATTGGCCAACGAAGAAGACTTGGAGAAGTCATTATCAAGTCTTAATATAAAGGGTGAACAAAGTGCGCTCTTTAATAAAGGGCAAAAATATAACGCTCGAGGTAGAAGAGGCAGTAAACCATTCAACAGGCAAGGTTACCAAAGACATGGTGAAGAGAGAAGCTCTCAACCAGGGGGAGAACGAAGTCGACAATACGACAAGCGTGCAAACCAAGGCGCTAACAATCGACAAGATGGCAAGTGCTACACCTGTGGAAAGAAGGGACACTACGCTCGAGATTGCTGGTACAAGAAAGCTGAAGGTAATGTAGCCACCCATATCCAAAAGAAGGAATACGAGGAAGAAGTATTGGATTTGGAGACCTCTTACGCGGTTGATGAAAGTCTGATACAAGAAGACTCATGCGCCAAGCACTCTGTCGAGACAACAACAGAATTAGCACTTGCAACTGTAAGTGAAAAGTTAGTCGATTATGAACATGATTGGATTACTGATTCTGGGTGCTCCAATCATATGACCGGTGACGAGAAAAAGTTGTCGGACATAAGCGAATATAAAGGCGGACGAGTAGTGGTGACTGCAAATAATTCAAGAATGCATATAAGTCACATTGGCAAGACATTGTTCGTGCCTCGTTCTAGCTCAAGAGAAATACAACTTCAGAATGTCTACCACGTTCTAGGTATGAAGAAGAATCTTTTGTCTGTATCGCAACTAACATCTTCGGGCAACTACGTTGTGTTCGGGCCGGACGATGTGAAGATATACCGAAACCTAAAAGTTACAAGTTCACCAATGATGCAAGGTAAAAGAGTAGAGTCTATCTACGTGATGTCAGCAGAAACAGCCTACGTAGACAAGACTCAGAGTAATGAAACTGCTGACCTATGGCATGCACGTCTTGGGCACGTGAGTTATGGTAAATTGAAGATCATGATGCAGCAGTCTAAGTTAAAAGGTCTCTCCAAACTCGAGATCAGAGGAGACACTGTTTGTGCTGGATGCCAGTACGGGAAAGCACATCAACTGCCCTATCAAGAATCCAAATATCAAGCCAAGGAGCCATTGGACCAAGTACACTCAGACGTACTTGGTCCAATTAAGCAGCCTTCCATCAGCGGTTACCGATATATGGTAACATTCATCGATGACTTCTCCAGGTATGTGTGGATATATTTCTTGAAAGAGAAGTCTGAAGTATTTGAAAAGTTTAAGGAGTTCCAACATACGGTGGAGGATGATATTGGAAAGAAAATCCGATGTCTTCGTACTGATAATAGGGGAGAGTACACGTCACACGAGTTCAACAATTACCTCAAAGAGCATAAGATAAAGCGGCAATTGACGTGTCCAAACACCCCACAGCAGAATGGAGTAGCAGAGCGGAAGAATAGACATCTGGCAGAGATATGCAGAAGCATGCTCCACAGTATGAATGTACCAGCAAGGTTTTGGGCAGAATGCATGAAGACCGTTGCTCATATCACCAACCGGCTGCCGCAAGCAAGATTAGGATTTATCTCACCGTTCGAAAAGCTGAAGAAGATGCCACCCAATGGAAGTCACTTCAGAGTATTTGGATGCGTGTGCTATGTTTTCGTGCCAGACCATCTCCGTAGTAAGTTTGATAAGAAAGCAATTAGGTGCATTTTTGTCGGCTACGATGAGCAAAGAAAAGGATGGAGATGTTGTGATCCAACAACAAACAAAACGCATGTGTTCAGAAATGTGGTATTTGATGAAGCATCATCATGGTGGTCCCATGAAGCCTCATTACCAGATTCAAGATAACTGGAGCAAAAGTTGCACCATAAACTCGAAGAAGAAGGACAAAAAATCAACAAACAAGATGATGGAGGTGGACGTGCAGAACTTGAGTCGACTGCAGAAGAGACATCCCCAAAAGGAAAGCAAAAGAGTCCATGGCAAACTGGATTTCATGAAACCCTCGAGGAGTTTCAAGAAGAATCCCATGAAGTCGAGCAACTTCAACTGAGAAGGTCTACGCGACAAAAATTTCCAAATCCTAAATATATAAATGCTGCACTTGCTGAGGTCGAGAATGTCAATGAACCTACTACCTTCGAAGAAGCTTCGAAGAGCAATGAATGGAAAAAGGCAATGGAGGAGGAAATTTTCGCGCTAAAGCAAAATCGGACTTGGGACTTAGTGGAAAAGCCTAAGGATGTAAAACCCATATCATGCAAATGGGTTTATAAACTAAAAAGACGACCTGACGGATCTATTGATCGGTACAAGGCTCGACTGGGAGCTCGGGAATTCTCTAAAGAGTCTGGATAACAAGAGATTTACGAGATTTCGTGAAGCACTCGGAATGGTTGCTAGAACAAATAAAGTTGGTACTGAGGGGGAGTGTTAAATTATTTAAGCATTGCCAACTTTATTTGAAGATTTTTTGGGAGAGAATTCTAGAGAATTCTAGAGTAAGAAATCTTCTAGATAATGTAAAAATAAAAAGAATCTAGGAGAAAAATCTAGAGAAGATTTATCTAGATAAATTCTAGAACTAGGTAGTTGGAAGAAACTTCTAGGTTAGGGACTAATTTATAAATATAGAAGGACTTGTATAATAAATTTTATTTGCTAGTTAGTCCCTAGAAAACTAGTATAAATAGGAGGCAATTCATTTGCCAAACCATCCAAGCAAAAACAAAGAAAACAAAATCAGAAAAATAGGAGAGTGAGAGCAAAAAAATAAGAGTGTAGCAACAAATAAGTTGCTAAGTGTGAGTAAGTTGTAAGATCAAAGTTGTTCTTGAGTTTTCAATAATAAAACTCTCAAGTTGTGAGCAATCGATTGTGTTCAACAGGATCTTCTTTGATATTTACTGTTATATTTAGCAGCGGAGGCAGGATTTTTGTTGAGGAATCTAAAAAGATAAAAATAATTAAAAGACACCATGGCTCGTGAGAATTGAATTAGTGACCTCATAAAGGTTTTGAATTCCCTTGTCCATTAAGCTATGTTTTTGGGCAATATTAGAGTAATTTAAAATATAATATATAGTGACATAAAAAGAATTTTATCTTATATATACAGTATAATTTTCTGACGAAAAGTGTTCGAATAAACCACTCCCAACCCTAAATCCGTCATTGGGTATATTATGAAGTTATTTTGATGTACTTCCTAGATAATATAATATTAGTTACATATTGTACCAGATGATTTCTTTCAGTCCTAAGTATTATAGCTCATAATTAAAAGACAAAATTAAAACTCGTCTTCGAAATGATATATGTAGCATGTTTACAAATAAAGTCCCCATTTTTCTCTCTTGGTCAACATCTTAGATCAAAATTCGAATCTAGAATTTTTGATTAAGAATGAAAGAGTTACTCATCGCACCGCACAGGCGCACACCATAGTGCTACAAATCACCATTTGCTACTATAATAAATTCTATGAAATAATTGTCAACTTTTTTCTTTTTTTAATTTGTAGAGATATATAGTACACAATTGCGAGTGTCCTATTTCTATTGTCTCTTTTCTCCTTGGTAAACGAAATAGGAAAATCATCACAAAATACAATTTAAAACTGTTTAATTAAATTGCTGGTGGCTTTACAACTATACGGATCAATTTGCTTCTCCAATCCAGAAGAGCCCAACAGTATTATTCTTTTTCTTCTTTTTCCAAGAAACTTATAATTTTTAGCTTGAAAATATAAAAATAATTATATAAAGATGATCATTCTTTTCCATATAAAAAAAATGGTCTTTTAAATTCGTACTAATCCAAAGCACTTTTATATAAACTTCCAAATCAATAAAAGTTGCATCCTTCTTTCACTTATTTTTTCTTTTCCACCATTCATCGAGGAATGGCTTGAATATTTTTTTCAAGAAATGGACGCGAAACCATTTATTCTTGTAAAAGATTTTGGGTACCGAAAGCTTGAAATATTGATTAATTATTCATCAGACTCATCAAATAAAAAAAATCTTCCGAAAAAACAAAAATGTCATACCAAGAGATTGACCTTTAGTTGTCTCCTTGTACTTTTTCTTGACAATATTTTTGTTTAATTATTTTTTTAAAGATTTAATAACCGTGCATTTACCTAAAGAAAAGCTGATTTTCTTTCTTAAGGACTTCACTTTTTTAAAAAGAATCAAAAGCATAATGATGTCAACATTTGAATCGTGTATTTTAATCATTAATCATGCAAGAGAACTATTGGCATAGACGAAGTTAATTGTGAATGTAGATGTCCAACCTATATCCAGCTGTACAAGAGTTAGTTGTAATTTATAGTTAGTTGGCTATTAGTATTGTTAGTGCACGTGTTAATTTGTTAAGAATGACACATTTATATAAATGTACGAATACTCAAAAATAAATAATATAGAGAGAGATATCATTTTCCTTTTTGAGAAAATAATCTCCGCTTCTCTTTAGAAACTTCCGCCATTGTTAATCAATTGAGCTTCTCAACTATGAAGAAGTTTCTTCATGGTATCGGAGCGGGAGATACTGGAATCTCACGCGATCTAAATTTTTATTCGATTTGTTCTCTGATTTATCTGTTCACAGTAATTCCGAAGCTTGTTCTCTTCAACAATGGGCGATTCCTTATCAGCAGCAAAAACTGTGATCGACCACACTCATCCTCAGTATATTGGTCCATCGGACACTCACTCACATGATCAGAGAATTACGGTCTATGGAGTAGGTCAATGCGGATTGCACGTATGGGGAAGAAGAAGTTAGGGTTCGTCACAGGAAAGTGTAAAAGAGACTCATACACAGGTGACTTGCTGGAGCAATGGAAAACCTGTAATGCGATTGTTCTTTGATGGATAATGAACAATGTTTCGGCAGAACTCCTTGGAGGAATTGTCTATGCATCAGATGCTCACCTCGCTTGGGAAGACCTCTGAGAGAGATTTGACAAACTCAATCGAGTGCGAATTTTTCAATTACACAGGAACATTGCGACCTTATCACAAGGCACTAACTCTGTTTCGGTATATTTTTCACGGTTAAAAGAACTTTGGCATGAATATGATGTATTGGTACCTTTTTCTGATTGTGGCTGTTAAAAATTAAGGGATCATGTGGAACAAATGAATCAACAAAGAGTTATGCAATTTTTGAGCGGCCTCAATGATTCATATGATCAATCAAGTATGTAGACTAATGCGCCTAATCTCAATCAAGCTTATGCGATGATAATTCAAGATGAAAGCCAACAATCTGTTGGAGCTATTGTTCTATCAGATAAAATGGATCCTATATCTATGCAAGCTGGAAGAGTCCAAGGATTTAAAGGAAAGAAACAATTCCCTCAATGTGAACACTATGGGATGAAGGGTCATACAAAAGAAAATTGCTATAAAATCATTGGTTATTCTATAGATTTCAAGCCTAAGAAAAAATTTGGAACAGGAAACTCGGATGGCTAGAGAAGAGAGCCTCTTGCAACAGTCAACAGTGTAGAAGGATCTTCTTCATTGCTGTAAGCTAGAAATAATCAAGGAACATCTGAACACAAAGGCCACTATGTTATTTTACTAATGAGCAATATAACAAATTTTGGAGCTCAGAACAAAGAACCAAGAGAGAACCAGGCCAATTGTACAAAGGAGAATCATGCCAACTTTGTAGGTATTGTCATTTGCTTGATGTTTGAGCACACACCAAGGGAATGTATCATAGATTCCAGGGCTACTCATCATATTGCTGCTAGTTTAAAAATATTACAAGGTTGTGATGATATAGGAACATCTAGGACTGATAAAGTGCACTTACCAACAGGTGAAGTAGATGTATCACACACGTTGGTAATGTGAACTTGTTTAACAAAGTGTTGTTTAGAATGTTTTATATGTGCCTAACTTTAAGTACAATCTACTATCCAGTCTTGTGCTGCAATATTTTTTTTCTTTCTGATTTCTGTGTATTTCAGAATCTTTACAGTGGTAGGGTGAAGGGGATTAGTAGAGAGAGAGGAGGCTTATACATTCTTAAGGAGAATTCGGATGCAAACAGACTTGCTAGAATAAGAGCTGTTGCAGTAAGCAATTACAGTGAAGAAGGCAATCTATGGCACATGAGCTTGGGCCACCCATCTGTTATAACTATGAATCATATAGAAGACTTTAGGAATAAAGTTAGTAGTACTATACAAAATGACTGTCCTGTATGTTCACTAGCAAAGCAGTCTAGATTATAATTTCCAATCAGTAGTTCTAGAGGTGATTTGCCATTCAATCTTGTACATCTAGACCTTTGGGGACCCTTCTTAGCTTTTGTGGATGACAATACTAGATTCACATGAATTTATATTTTGCAATTAAAGTCTGAAGTTATAGTTGTTTTAAAACAGTTCTTGACCATGGTTAAAAATTAGTTTGGAACTATGATTAAAGTGATAAGATCTGACAATGGAACATAGTTCTTTAACTCTCAATGTGATACATTATAACATGATTTTGGGATAATACATCAGAGCAGTTGCTTATACACTCCACAATAGAACGGTATTGTGGTACGGAAGCACATGCATATCCTAGATGTGACAAGGGCCTTAAGGTTTCAGGCAAGTATTCCTATAAGGTACTGGGGTATATGTGTGCAAGCAACATTCTATTTGATAAATAGGCTACCTTCTAGAATTTTGAATGGTAAGATTCCTTATGAGATGTTGTATCAGAAGAAGCCAACTCTTAGACACATCAGAGTTCTAGGCTGTTTGCATTACGCTACAAGGTTGGTTAAGGGAGACAAGTTTGCACCAAAGGGCCAATGTAATAGTACTTCTTGGTTTTTCAGAAACCCAAAAGGGCTACATATTACTGGATTTGTCTTCTAAACTGGTTTTTGTAAGCAGAGATGTGGTGTTCAAAAAGATAATTTTCCTTTTCAGATAAAAATCTTTTGCAGGGGTGGTACTTCCAAGTGCTGTCCCAAGGCATTTATGTGTTGATAATCCCATGACACCAGTAAAGACAACACATACAACAGGTATGCAATAGGTTCAAGTACCTGCACTTGCAGAGACAGAAGAACATCTATTCATTGAACTCGAGCATGAACAAGATGATATAGGTGAGGAATTGGGGCATGAGCAAGGTGTTACACATCAGAAGTAACACTTGGGACATTGCATATTTGGATGAAAGATTATGTTACACATCCTCCAAAGGCACATTGCCTTTACCCCATATCAGAATACCTATCTTATGCAAATACCTCAGTGAAATATCAGTGTTATCTTGCTAAGTTCTCATAACTTCTTGAACCACAAACCTTCAAGGAAGCTGGTAAAGAAGCTAGATGGATTGAAGCTATGAAGCAGGAAATCAAGGCACTAGAGGAAACCAACACACGGGAAGTAGTGGATCTACCTACTGGGAAGACTATTATAGGATCCAAATGGGTATATAAAATCAAGTTCAAGGCAAATGGGGAAGTAGAGAGATTTAAAGCACCGCTAGTAGAAAAAGGGTACAGTCAAAGAGAAGGATTAGACTATCATGAGACCTTCTCACCTGTAGCAAAAATGGTCACAGTAAGGTCTGTTATAGCATTGGCAACCTCAAAAGGTTGGGAGTTATTTTAGATGGATGTGTATAATGCTTTTTTGCAAGGAGACTTGAATGAAGAAATATATATATGCAAATGCCAGAGGAATTTGGAAGTCAGGGGGAGAGGAAAGTGTGCAAACTTATCAAGTCAATATATGGGCTTAAACAAGCCTCTAGGCATTAGAACATTAAATTGACTGAGGCCTTGACAGATGCAGGTTTTGTCTAGAGTAGCAATGACTACCCTTTATTCACCATGAAGAGAGGTCAAGACATTGTGATTATCGTGGTTGATGTGGACGATTTGCTCATAACAGAGAGCACTTGTCAGTTGATAGACACAACCAAGAAAATTCTGCAACAGAAATTTAAAGTAAAGGATCTAGGTGAATTGAAATATTTCTTGGGGATAGAGATCATGAGGTCTAAGGCTGGTGTACTACTGAATCAAAGGAAATATGTCTTAGAATTTATCTCAGAGATGGGACTAAATGGAGCAAAAACTGCAGCTACACCTTTAGATACAAACAAGAGGCTCCCAACTGTAGAATATGATGAAACAATAAAGACAGAGAATGATAAACCATTGGCAGATATATGTGCTTATCAGAGGCTAATGGGAAAGTTGTTTAATGTGACAATAAGAAGGCCTGACATTAGCTACACTGTTCCAATTCATGCAATACCTAAAACTTTCATATTTGGAGGCTCCTATTAGAGTAGCGCGATACTTGAAGGGAGCACCAGGCAGGGCATTCTTTTTAGATCAGGACTAGCTCGAGAACTGACTTGTTGGTGTGACTCCAACTGGATAGCGTGTCCTAATACTAGAAGGTCTGTAATTGG
Organism: Nicotiana obtusifolia; assembly: GCA_002018475.1. Classification (NCBI taxonomy): domain Eukaryota; kingdom Viridiplantae; phylum Streptophyta; class Magnoliopsida; order Solanales; family Solanaceae; genus Nicotiana; species Nicotiana obtusifolia. The sequence goes on along the minus strand of MCJB01000941.1, from coordinate 5,023 downwards.
ATATGTGATTAAGTTTGGAGACTCTTTGATATCTTGGAAATCTAAGAAACAACAGACTGTCTCGAGAAGTTCCGTAGAAGCTGAATACAGGAGCATGGCGTCTGGTGTGGCAGAAATCACTTGGTTGGTGGGTCTGTTTTAAGAGCTAAGAGTGCCAATTTTATAACCTGCGACAGTCCTCAGTGATTGCAACGGTGCCCTACAAATCGCAGCAAATCTTATTTTTCATGAACGCACAAAACATATAGAGATCGATTATCATTTTATTAGAGACAAGATTAAAGCCCGAATCATCAAGACTTATGTCACGACCCAAAATCCCAACCTGGTCGTGATGGCGCCTCTCGTGGGGACAAGGCAAGCCAAACCAATTCCATTTGCATTCAATCAATTTAAGGACGCAATTTGAAACAAGAACATGTCAAAAATAAAGTGAGTCGGAGAATATATATAAATATATAAAGTACCATCCCGACTACAGCCCTCAGATCGGGGTGTGACAAAGTCATGAGCCACTAGAGAAGACCTACTGATAATATATCTATTACAATATCTTAAGTACAATGTTTGAGGGAAGCAAAATCAACAAAAGAAAAGAGTTACGGAGCTGCGGACGCAAGCAGCTACCTCGTAATCTCTGAAGCTCCGGTCCAGTAGTAATAATCAGTACCTCTGAGTGGGACCGTTAACGCCTGAATATGCACACAAGGTGCAGGGAGTAAAGTGAGTACTTCCAACTCAGTGAGTAATAAAAGTAAATAAGAACTGAAGATAAGAAACATTTAAATCATTACACAATCCACCATGGAACACTAACACATTTTACCTTCCCCAGAAATATGTGAAGCAAACAGAACAATCACAAAACCAAATGTGCAATGCAATGCAATGCGATGCGATGCTATGCCATGCAATGCAATGCAATGCTAGTCATACTAGTCAACACTAGTCATGACCTGTGATGGCGTGCCACACGATCCCCTGGGTACCCGCGCTCGGTGGGTGGTTCCGGCGCAATATATATATAAACTAGTCATACTAGTCAACACTAGTCATGACCTGTGGCGGCGTGCCACCCGATCCATTCATGCAATGCAATGCTAGTCATACTAGTCAACACTAGTCATGATCTGTGACGGCGTGCCACCCGATCCATATATAACAATCGTTTGAAAACATCATTTAGTTTTCTAAAACCAAGTTCAAATAATGATTCAAAGCGTTTTTAAATACCCCTGAAGGGTTTACATCCATACAAATCTATACCTCATGACGGCGTGTCGCCCGATCCATTTAAAAATCATTTGGAAACAGCGTATGTGTTTCAAAAATCAAGTTGATGAAATGCTTCATGCAACAACAATGGCGGTATGCCCAATAACACCCTTGTAGGGTCCACACAACTGGCGGTATGCTCAACATTGTAATACATATACAACAACAATCACTCTTGAAGGGTTAATAAAATCGGCGCGAAGCCCAAACATGGCAATCAGCCCAATCACAATAATATCAATT
>MCJB01000940.1:12106-28982 GCA_002018475.1 Nicotiana obtusifolia | reverse complement strand
GGTTATTGTTGACCGGAATTTGCGAGTTGTCCCCCACCTGTTCCGGGATCGGGCCGTGGTTTCCCTGAACCGTATTGTTATTTTCACTTTGATGACCAGATCCTCCATCAACGTGAAGGGGTGCATCTTGCGGATTTGACATCTTTTTTGTGTGGTATAGATATGTATATATTTTTTTTTGTGTTTTGCAGAGGAAAGAAAAAAAAAGAAAATGCGGTGTGCGATTGAGAGTTTCGTATCGAATTACCACAATTACCTAGGCCCCACGGTGGGCGCCAAACTGTTTGCCCCAAAAATTGGAAACAAATCAATTGAATTTTGAGCGTGGGAAACGATAAGTAAGTGACGAACTCGATTGAAGACAAATATATGATAAGATAGAGAGGATACAATATTTGAGAAAGATTATGATTGCAAGACTAGGTAGATCAATATATTGCCTTTGTATTTCTTGTTTACAGCCCTTTTTCTCTTTTTTCCAACCCCTGAACCAGTGCCTCAACACACATATATATAGGAAAAAATCTACCCCCCCCCCTCTTTCTTTCCCTGGTTGCCCACGTGGTGTCCCTTTCAATCATGATAGTGTCCTTGTGTAGTGGGTGAAACCCACACACGTTTGGTAAAAGTCTTGCAGAGTCAGTGAAAGTACTGCAGGTTAGGTGAGGGGTCTGCACGCAAGGTTTGGTCAGGACAGTGTCATTGACTTTTGAAGGCAGGCCGGTGCAACGGGCATATCGGTCATCACGAGGTGGGGTTCGAAGTGAACCATCGATCATCATATCGGATCTGGCCTCAGCTCCGGTTCCGAGCTCGACATCGGATATCGGTCTGAGCGTCGGTCGAATGGTCCGACATCGATATTGGATGTCGGTTCGAATGTCGATCCTCCATTTCCCATCGGTATGGGATGTCGGCTCGAGCTCCGATCATGTGGTTCCGAACATGAACATGGGACGCCGATCTTGGCTTCGAGATTCAACCTCGATCTATTCCTTCATAAGAAAGCTGATTTCGTCATACACAATAATGTCGAAGATACTTTGATAATCTAATCGTAGTTACAAAATAATTAATTAATTAATTTCTTGTGAGAATTAGGAAAAGAAGGTTTTGGTTGTTTCCAGTTTTTTATTGCCGTGCTTTGTTATCCCAAGAGCTTTTATTAAGTAACAATTTTTGAATAGCCTAAAATCTTTAGTCTAACGCGGGTAATAGTTGACTGAATTTATAGCCTGTTTGGCCAGGCTTTAAAAAGCAGTTTATTTGATAAGTAACTTTTTTTTTTAAATACTTTTCTCAAAATTCAACAATTAGTGTTTGGCTAAATTTTTAAAAAGTGATTTTGTCATAATCCTAAATTTCTTCTGTAGGATATCGTGACGGCATCTAGTCTCTAAAACTAGGTAAGTCTAACAATATGCGAAAACATTAAATACGAGATTAAAACTTGAACATCCCAACAATTTCATAAATAAAATATACCGAAACTTAATACGTACAATCTCAAAACCTGGTGAGATATAAGTCACAAGCTCTAGATACAGTACCGAATAATCCTATACATCATTGTCTATAAAAATATAAAGAAATAAGGAAGGACAAGGTAGAAGGAGACTCCGAAGCCTGCGGACACGGGCAGTTGTACCTTGAATCTCCAGAAACAAGCAACTCAGAGCGCTAACACTGGGGCTGATAGGATGTACCTGGATCTGCACAAAAACATATGCAAAAGCGTAGTATGAGTACACCACAATGGTACCCATCAGTAAGTGCGAAGCCTAACCTCGGTAGAATAGTGACGAGGTCAGAGCAAGGCCCTACTGGAGATAATAAGAAACAAGACAGAAGATATAATGATATAATGCAAAATGATAGGGAAGTGAAACAATAAGAATTTACGGAAATCAAAGAAGTCAATACAACACGAAAGGAAAATAAGAATTTTACATGTTAAGGGAACAACAACCAAACTATACAACAAATAGAGATGATCAACAGGGGCACTCTCGAGGTACCACCTCGTAGTCCCAAATCATAAAAGTAACTCATAGTCTTTCCTTATATCATCGCAGGGGCCTTTATATTTATTTTTGAAAATTATTTTTCCGAAATGGCACCCCGTGTTTTAGCCCACCTTATCACACCGGACGGCTTCTACTAGTTCCCCGACTAGCCATGCTTATCAACCCACCTTATCTCATCGCATGCATTTTAACACGCAGACCTTATACCACCGCGTGCGTATCAATAATCACAACGGCATGGCAGAAACCTTGTGCAAACAATAACAACACTCACCTCAACAATAATACAAATGCCAAAAATATAATAAATAAATCAAATGATATTTCACAACTTACACCTTGCCTCAATAGAAACCACGACCTTTGCAACTCAACACCAAACTCAACATCAAGATATTTCAAGGATAGCAATTTTAAGTAAAGAATTTCACAGTTAAATAATGAATACGAAATTAAGGAAGCAAGTGATTCAACTAAACATGTTATACAAGTTGCAAATAAGAGATAAGACACGTAAAATTAGGCTAAATATGGTGACTATATCAGGCTAAAGTAACTCAATTAAGGCGTGAAAAAGAAACTACGTAGCTAAAACCGAAATTTCAACATTTAGCACGTGTATGCACTCGTCACCTTGCATGCACGGCCTTCACATATCACAAATTATCACAACAGTACGATTCCCAAGGAAATTTTCCCCCCATACATGGTTAGACAAGTCACTTACCTCAAACCACGCTAAATCAATCAACTAGAAGGTCTTTCCCTCAATTTTTCAACTCTAAACCCAAAACAATTACATACTAAAAATATAATATAGAAAACTAATTTAAATAATAAAATTATAACCTTAGCAAAGAATTGAAAAATCGCCTCAAAAAGTCAAATCGGGCAAGCGCTTCGAAATCCGACCAAAATTATAAAATTCGAACATCCATTCGATATCGAGTCCAACCATACAAAATTACACAAATCCAGTATCAAAATCTTGCTCAAATCCCAAAATTCGGCCTAAGAAGTTTCCTCCATTTTTCCCTAATTTTTCAACCTAAATCCCTAATTAAATGATTAAATCAAAGATAGATTAGTGAAATTTAATCAAAATCGAGTTAATATGAAATAAACCCTCATTTTTGAAACTTAAGTCCGCTGCCAAGTTATTTACACTACGCGATCGCGGCATTTCCCCCGCGATCGTGAAGAACAAAGTTTCCATCAGCTTAAAAACCTTCAATGCGAACGCGGAAGGCTGGTCGCGAATGCGAAGAGAAACCTTTCCAAACCTATACGATCGCGTGCACCAAGTCGCAATCGCATAGAGCAGTGCATCCACCTCTCAGGCCTCCCCTTTCTTCAACGCGAACGCGGCACCACTCACGCGTTCGCAATGTACTGACTTACCAAACTATGAGATCGCATAAGCTGACTCGCGATCACATAGCACAAAACCACGCCTTCCAGTCTCAGAGCGTGACGATCGCGGCCTACCCTTCACGATCGCATACAAGAAAAGCAGAACTGAGAGACACCAGAACTTCAGCCTTTCCTAAATGATCCGAGATGCATCGAACATGGTTCAAATTATACCCGGGGCCCCGGGACCTCAACCAAACATACCAACAAGTCCTTAAACATAATACGAACACGCTCAAAGCTTCCAATCGCATCAAACAACACTAAAATCATGAATCGCATATCGATTCAAGCCAAAGAACTTATGAACTTCTGAATTTCCAAAACTAATGCCGATTCCTACCAAAACAACTCCGATTGACACCAAATTTTGCACACAAGTCCTAAATGACATTATGGACCTGTTACAACTTTTGGTATCGAGATCTGACCCTGATATCAAAAAGTTCACTCCTGGTCAAACTTTTCAAAATCTTCCAACTTTCTAACTTTTGCCAATCAACGTCGAAACAACCTATGGACCTCCAAATCAACATCTGGACATGCTCCTAAGACCAAAATCACCCTACAGAGCTATTGGACCATAAAAACTCCATTCCGAAGTCATCTTCACACAAGTCAAACTACAATCAACTCCTGCGACTTAAACTTCCAACTTAGAGACTATGTGTCCCATATCACTCAGAAACTCTCCCGAACCCGACACCAAAAACCCCGGCAAGTCACGTAACTACAATATGACATAGGGGGTCAGGGCTAAAATACTCAAGATGACCGGCTGGGTCGTTACTTCCTTCCCCTCTTAAAACAACCGTTCATCCTCGAACGAGTATAAAGACATACTTGAAGTGGTGAAAAGATGAGGATATCGGCTACGCATATCATGATCGGTCTCTCAAGTCGCCTCCTTGACTGGCTGACCCTCAACTGAACCTTCACTGAATCAATGTTCTTTGACCTCAACTTTTGAACCTGCCCATCCAAAATGGCCACCGGCTCCTCAACATAAGACAAATCCTTGTCTAACTGGACTGAGCTGAAGTCTAACACATGAGACGGATCACCATGATATTTTCGGAGCATAGAAACATGGAACATTGGATGAATTGCAGCTAGACTAGGTTGTAGTGCAAGTCTATAGGCCACCTCTCCTACCCTCTCAAGGATCTCAAAAGGTCTGATATACCTAGGGCTCAGCATTCCCTTCTTCTCGATCCTCATAACACCCTTCATGGGTGAAACCCTGAGCAAGACATGCTCGCTAACCATGAATGCAACGTCGCAAACCTTCCGATCCGCACAACTCTTCTGTCTGGATTGGGCTGTACGAAGCCACTCCTAAATAACCTTTTCCAAAGCATTCTGAACCAAGTCTGCACCCAATAGCCTAGCCTCACTCGGCTCAAACTAACCCACCGAAGACCGGCACTATCTACCATACAAATCCTCATACGGGGCCATCTAAATGCTCGACTGATAATTGTTGTTATAGGAAAACTCCGCAAGCGGCAAGAACTGATCCCAAAAACCCCCCAAACTCCATCACGCACGCACGAAGCATATCCTCTAATATCTAAATAGTGCGCTCGGACTGTCCATCCATTTGAGGGTGAAATGATGTACTCAACTCCACTTGCGTGCCTAACTCATGCTGAACAGCCCTTCAGAACCGTGATGTAAATTGCGTACCCCAGTCAGAGATGACAGATACCGACTTGCCATGAAGCCTGACAATCTCACGAATATAGACCTGAGCCAGCTGCTCTGAAGAATAAGTAGTCACCACTGGAATTAAATGAGCTGACTTGATCAACCTATCCACAATCACCCAGACTACATCAAATTTCCTTTGAGTCCGTGGGAGCCCAACAACAAGATCTATAGTAATCCGCTCCCATTTCCACTCTGGAATCTCTAGCTTCTAAACCAATCCACCTGGCCGCTGATGCTCATACTTCACCTTCTGACAGTTTAGGCACCTAGCTACATACTCCACTATGTCCTTCTTCATTCTCTTCCACCAATAATGTTGCCTCAAATCCCTATACATCTTCGCGGCACCCGGATGAATAGAATACCGCGAACTGTAAGCCTCCTAGAGAATCAACTCACGCAAGCCATCAGTATTGGGCATACATAGCCTGCCCTGCCTCTATAATACACCATCATCGCCAATAGTGACCTCCTTGGCATTGCCGTGCTGAATTGTTTCCTTGAGGACAAGCAGATGGGGTCGTCATACTGACGCTCTCTGATACTATCATAAAGAGATGATCGAGAAACCACACAAGCCAAAACTCGTCTCGGCTCATAAGCATCCAATCTAACAAACTGGTTGGCCAAGGCCTGAACATCCAAGGCTAATGGCCTCTCTGCTACTGGTAGATATGCTAAGCTGCCCAAACTCCCTGCCTTGCGACTCAAGACATAGGCCACTACATTGGCCTTCTCTGGATGATATAGAATGGTGATATCATAGTCCTTAAGCAACTCTAACTACCTCTGTTGCCGGAAGTTAAGATCCTTCTGTTTGAACATATGTTGTCGACTTCGATGGTTGGTGTAGACCTCGCAAGGGACACCGTACAAATAGTGCCGCCAGATCTTCAAGGCATGACAATAGTTGCTAACTCGAGGTCGTGGATAGGATAGTTCTTCTCATGCACCTTCAGCTGTAAAGATGCGTAGGCAATCACCCTACCATCTTGCATCAACACCTAGACTAATACGCAACGCAACACAATGCACAATATAAGACCTCGAACTCGAAGGCAACACCAACACTAGAGATGTAGTCAAAGTTGTCTTGAGCTTTTGAAAGCTCTCCTCACACTCCTCCGTCCACCTGAAGGGAGTACCCTTCTGGGTCAATCTAGTCATAAGTGCTGCAATAGATGAGAAACCCTCTACAAATCGACAGTAATACCCCACTAAACCAAGAAAACTCTGGATCTCCAAAGCTGAAAACGGTCAGGGCCAACACTGCACTGCTTTAATCTTCTTCAGATCCACCTTGATCCCCTCACTCAACACTACATGACCCAAAAATGCCACCAAATCAAGCCAGAATTCACACTTTGAAAATTTGTCATATAAATTCTTTTCTCTCAAGGTATGGAGCACAGTCCTCAAGTGTTGCTCATGATCCTCCCGGCTCCGGGAGTACACCAGAAGGTCATCAATAAACACAATGACGAATCCATCAAGATAGGGCTAAAATACACTGTTCATTAAGTGCATGAATGTTGTTGGGGAGTTGGTCAGCCCAAAAGACATCACAAGGAACTCGCAATGTCCATCACAAGGAACTGTAACCTTGTTAAACTGGCGATAATCAATACATATATGCATAGAACCATCCTTCTTCTTTACAAATAAGACCGGAGCACTCCAAGGCGACACACTGGACCAAATGAAGCCCTTATCAAGCAACTCTTGCAATTGCTCCTTTAACTCCTTCAACTGTGCTGGGGCCATCCGATAGGGTGGAATAGAAATGGGCTGAGTGCCTGGTAATAAATCAATGCCAAAATCGACATCCCTATCAGGCGGCATGCCCGGAAGATCCATCAGAAATACATCTGAATAATCCCTCACTACCGAAACTGAATCCATGGTAGGAGTATCAACACTAACATCCCACACGAAAGCTAGATAAGCATTACACCCTTTCTCAATCATACGTTGAGCCTTTAGAAATGAGATAAACCTGCTAGGAACGTAATCTAAAGCACCTCTCCACTCTATCTGTGATAATCCTGGCATAGCTAGTATCACGGTCTTGGTGTGACAATCGAGAATAGCATGATAGGGCGACAATCAGTCCATGCCCAAAATAATATCAAAATCTACCATACTGAGCAATAATAGGTCGGTTCTGGTCTCAAAACCACCAAGAACAACTAAACACGACCGATACACACGGTCAACAAGAGTAGAATCTCCAACATGTGTAGACACATAGACGGAAGAACTCAAGGAATATACCCAAATATGGAGCAAAATAAGATGACACATAGGAATTAGTGGAGTCTGGATCAAATAAGACCGATGCATCTCTATGACAGACCGGAACAATACCTGTGATGACGGAGTCGGATGCAATTGCCTCTGTCCTAGCAGGAAGAGCATAATATCTGGTCTGGCCTCCCCCTTTAGGATGACCTCTACCTGCTCGACCTCCACCTCGAGCTGGCTGTGCAGGTGGAGTGGCAACTGGTGTGGTAACCATAGCATAAGGACTCGGTAGAGAACGCGAAACCCGAGTAGTCTGTGGAGGTGCACCCCTCCTGAATCTGGGGCAATCCCTCACCACATGACGAGTGTCACTACACTCAAAACAAGCTCTCGAAGGACGTGGCTGTTGTGGCTGGCTCAGGCCTGAACAGCTGGACTGCCGCTGAAAGCACTCAGTGCAGGAGGTGCACTAGATAATGGTGGTGCATAATAGGGAGACTGAGGCCTAAGAGTGGCCGGAATACTGCTGGAAGCTGGAAGTGCTGAATGAACAGGACGAATCACATAGCCCCTACCATGACGAGCTGCAACTGGGGCACGGGTACCACTATATGTACTAGAATCTCGAGACCTTTTGGCCTCCCTCTCCTCTCTCTACTGGGTCAACATACCTTCCAATCTCCTAGCGATTCCTGCTACTTGTTGATATGCGATATCCATCTCCAACTTTTGGGCCGTGCTAAATCTGATACCGGGGTTGAGCCCCTTGTTAAATTGATGGACCCGTTCTCTAATAGTAGCAAACAAGGCTGGTGTATGCCTAGCCAAATCACTGAACCGGACCGCATACTCTGACACGGTCATAGAACCCTGGCGCAACTACTCAAACTCTGGTTGCTATGCATCTCTGAGACTCTAGGGAACAAACTCCCGCAAGAACATATCTGAGAACTGTCCAAGTGAGTGAAGCTACCTCGGCCGGACTACCCATTTCATATGCTCGTCATCACTGATAAGCGGCTCCCTTAAGTTGGAACATAGTGAAAGCAACCCTACCAGACTCCACAATACCCATAGTACGGAGGATACGGTGCCACTCCTCAAGAAAACCCTAGGCATCCTTTGACGCCAACCCGCTGAAAGTAGGGGGTGGTACTTCTTGTACCTCTCGAGCCTGAGCTGCTCTCCCTTAGAAACTGCTGCCCTAACCTCGGCCTGAACTAGGTTGACCTACGGCACTAGTATGACCTCTAGGACCTGGTCAACCAGACCCGCTACTCTGGGGTACGGGCGGCGGGAGTCTGTGTTCCTCCCCGGGCCTGAGATGTGGCAGGAGCAAGTGGGATCAACCCTACCTAAGCTAAAGTGCTGAACATGCTCAGAAATTTGGCGAGAGTCTCCTGGAGTGCTAGTGCAGTAACAAGCTTCTCAGATGCCTGCCCTCCAACTGGAGCTACTGGTGGCTCCTTTGTAGCAGCTCGTACAAGTGCTCTGGCTCCACCATGTGGACGTCCTCGGCCTCTCGCTGCTCTAGCAAGGAGCGCGGGTGTCCGGTCATCTGATCCGGATGTAAGTATCCTCACCATCTGCGAGAGAACAGAAAGAAAGAAATTTAGAATTCCGAAGTCAACAATTTCACACGATAAGTAATCAAAGAAGTGAAGATTTTTCTAACAATTCCATAGCCATACTGTTTATTGTAAATATTTTCTTTATATATATATATATATATATATATATATATATATATATATATATATATATATATAAAAGTAAATATTTACATACACTTTTAGTAATACTAAGAAAAATTCTATAGCTTACTTATTAAAATTCTAATTAAAAGAAATCATATATTTTTTTAAAATTTTAAAACATATTTTATTTCTATTTGTAAAGAGAAAATGAGAATTTACAAAAAATATATGATTTCTTTTAATTAGAATTTTAATAAGTAAGCTATAATTTCTTTTAATTAGAATTTTAATAAGTAAGCTTCTATAGCTTACTTATTAAAATTCTAATTAAAAGAAATCATATATTTTTTGTAAATTCTCATTTTCTCTTTACAAATAGAAATAAAATATGTTTTATAAGTGTGTGTGTGTGTGTATATATATATATTGTTAGTCTAGAGTTAGTTAATTAATATTTTGTTGTCTTAATATTTAATTGAATTCTACTTATAAAAGAAGAAGAAGAAGAAGAAGAAGAAGAAGAAGAAGAAGAAGAAGAAGAAGAAGAAGAAAGTATTCACGTGATTTTAGAACTTTGGTAACAAAATTTAAATTCAAAAGACTTAACTTATCCATGACTCTAGCACATCTCACTCTAACCTCTTCCCTCTATTACCCCATGATCACACACCCACAACATCTGTTACGCAGCGCCTTCCTGAGATTCCTTAGAAGGGCGACGTAAGGCTAAGCAATCGATGTCAGTGCGATTGCTGTCCGCCAACTGAGGTCCCCTTCGTACGCTAGACTAGATTGTCAGTGACGTACGGGAAAACCAATATCGTGAGCGACTGAGAGAACTGAAATGAGCAATTGAGAATGAAAGTTGTTTGCATTGATGAAATGAAAGCTATTACAAAAGACTACACTGTGTCGAGTGGGAGAGATACCAGTACAGAGAAATGTTTGCTTGCTTGAATGTTTGAATGCTTGATCCCCCCTAATAATGCTTAAAAAAATAAACCAAATTTACATGACTTAACCTATGTAAGCTGTAGAAGCACACTGAAAGTAAATGAAGTCAAACTAATCTATATTTACAATGAAAAGGATTTAGTCTTCTACAAGGTAGAAATAAGTACGTTGGCAGCAACTTTATCTTGAGTATCAGGGTTTGCACGCGCGGTGTTATCGGCGCACGTGACACTATTTGTATATGCCTGCGGCTGGGCGCTGGCACTTGGATCAAGATTTGTGCACGTGGCATTGTCTATGCGCGCGGCGCTGTTGGCAACATGATAGTCTATGCGCGTGGCACTGTTTGCACTCGCCAACCGCTGGGCGCTGACGAGGACTATTAGTGGGGCGACAGAGGCACACGCGTGATTGTCACTTGGCGCTGCCGAGACCACAGGGCCGACTGTGGCGCTAGGCGTTGGGAGGCTTTCCAGGAAGCCATGGTGCGCATCTAAGGGGTCATGGGGCGAGGCTGGAAAATAGCCCATGACATTTTCCCCCACCTGAGTTGGCGACGTCCTCAGAGCCTTACCTGCAAGATGATGATTGGTCAGGCTCTTGTTGGCTGGGAAGTTTGTTCCCCTCGCTCTTGAGAGGTGGTTTTATGAATGATACTCCATGTCTTTCTGAAAAGATTTGAGGCGGCTGACATAGAGACTGGATGGATTTTCCACCAGGTTGGGGTATGCACATGGTATGTCGCTTTCCCAATGCGCCTTTCAATGGGCATGGGTCCGATGTATTTTGGCAATAGGCGAGGGTCATGGGTCCTCTCTGCAAACAAGTACCGCTTTGGGATTCTTACCATCACTTTGTCTCCTGCTTTATGTTGGACAAAGCGAAGGTTTTGTTCGGCATACCTCTTTGCCCTCTCTTGGGCTTTGACAAGGTAGCTCCGCACTATCTCCAAAGTTTTCTCCCATTCCTTCGAGAAACTAGTAGCTCGAGGCGATTTTGGCATGTTTGGTGCATTCACAATCTGTGGGAGTAGCGGTTGCTGCCCGGTAACAATTTCAAAAGAGCTTTTGTTAGTACTAGCACACTTTTGTGAATTGAAACACAATTGAGCAGCATCCAGAAGCTTCACCCAATTCTTCTGTGATCCAGTTGCAAAGTGGCGGAGATATTCCTCCAACATGTCATTGAACTGTTCTATCTGCCCATCTGCTTGTTTGATGAAAGCTTGAGTTGTGACTCAATTTGGATCGGAGGCACCCAAGGAGATGGGTCCAAAATTTGCTAGTGAAGCGTGAGTCACAGTCACTAATGATGTCTTTGGGCAGGCCCCAATATTTGATAATATGAGAGCAGAAGAGTCAAGTTGTATCTTCTGCCGATATGTTTTGTAGGTCTGCTATGAAGGTGACATACCTGGAAATCGGGTCTACCACAACCAAGATGGTTGCAAGATCTATGACCTTGGGTAATCCTGTGATAAAATTCAGGGAAACACTTTCCCAAGGTCTTTGTGGGACAGGTAGCGGCTCCAACAGTCTCGCTTGTGCTGAGCGATCCGACTTGTCCTTCTGGCATGCTTAACAAGTCTTCACACACTGAGGGGCGCCATCAGTTTTTTGACGCTGATGATATGGTTTTTGATTCTTAATGCTGAGGGTAGCCAGAACCATGGGTTCATGTCTTTTGACTCCCTTTTTTGACTGCATGGACGAGACATTTTCAGTGGCCCTCTTTATGGGTATGCATGGTATGATGCGGGGTTTGGCTCCGTTGTCTCCCATCATTAGGAGCATGTCGGCATATGGTACTGGTATGGTGTTGGTTTGCCTCAGGAATTTCAATCCCACTATCAGTTCGAAGTCATCGATGATACCTATGCATAGGTTGAATCTTCCCTTGTATGGACCAAGCTTCATTGACAGTTCTTTGGCTATTCCAGTCACTGGCTCGGGTGATGAGTTGATAGCTTGAAATGGCCCCTACTCTTTTGCACAACTAGACCGAGGCGCTCCACCTGAGTCGAGGCTAAGCAGTTACGGGTAGCACCCATGTCTATCATTGCTCGAATGGGTTTGCCGTTTACTTTCATTTCGACGAACATTAAGGTCCTCTCTTGCGTGGTGAGAGGCCTCTCATCCGCCTTCTCTTTCCCTTTCTTGGAGATTGGGCATACGTTCTTCTTAGGGTTACCAGCACTGGTTCCTGCTAAGGTATCAGGGATGGACCTAACAATTGCATTGAAGGCACCTACTTGATCTGCGTCGTCTAAGTCGTTATCTGACCCATCTTTAACAGTCGGATGAGCGTTGATCTGTGTATGTGGCATTCATTGTTCCAATGTTTCCCACCGCAATGACGGCATTCTGAAGGGGGCTTTCTCCCCTGATTGTTGTTGACTGATGCAGCATTGTTGTTGCTTGAAGAAGGAGTCTTAGGTTTGGATGCACTTCGATCTCCTCCATTTTTGCTAGGGTCACCATTGCTAGGTTGGCTCCCATTGTATCCCCCTCGGATAGGCGGCTGGGGCCTATCCTTCTAAGTTTCCATATGATAATCCCCAAGGCATTCTGCAGCTTGGATTGCCTTGGACAGGGTATCTACCCTTTGGCTTTGCAGCTCCATACGAGCATGAGGTTTCAAACCTTCTATGAATGTGAATAGTTTGTCTTTGTCCCCCATATCCCATATGTTTAACATGAACGCGAAGAATTCCCGCACGTAATCCCACACTAGCAGAGTTCCTGCAGCTTTCTCTGTGCGTTATATTCTATTTTTTCGGGGAAGAACTGCAGGCGTATGGCTGCCTTCAGTTCTGCCCATGTTTGGAGAGTATCTTCCCCGGCACTGTTGGCTTCGTATTTGACTAGCTACCAGAGTTTAGCATCACCTTAAAATATTGGCAGCAGTTGCTACCTTTTTGGCTTCTTCCAATTGTCCTACGGCATCGAAGTATTGTTCGATCTCGAAGATGAAATTCTCCACATCTTTAGCATCCCGAGCTCCATTGTTTGACTTTGGCTCCAGAATTTTCAGCTTTTGTGGCACAGGAGCGATGTTCATGGCACCTCTGATTTGGTTTTTGCCTCCTCTAAACAGACCTTGAAGGGCAGCATTGACAAGATTGAGCTGGTCTGTCAAGTTGTCTATGGTTTACTGCATGGCAGTCATTCCGTCTGCCTCTAGTTCCCGATGGGGTAAATCTTCAGCGCGCTCCTGTTGTAGTTCCTTGAATTTTCCATGAATTTCAGCTGCCTTGACGGCTGCCGTTTGCCGGTCTTCCTCAGAGTCGCAACTGATGTTTGCTATGTCAACTTCGGCCTGCCGCATTCTGCGTTCCGGGTTGTCCAACTGGTTCTTAAATCAAGCACCGTATCCATGATGGGTCGTAGTACATCAACCGTCTTCGAGGACCGTGCTGCGATCCCCATAATTCACCATGGTCAGAAATAGTGGTAGTGGCAATGCGTTCCTTCGTCCGATGTCGAGCCTAGGCTCGGATACCAACTGTTACGCGGCGCCTTCCTGAGATTCCTTGGAAGGGGGACGTAAGGCTAAGCAATCCATGTCAGTGCGATTGTTGTCTGTCAACTGAGGTCCCCTCCGTACACTAAACTAGATTGTCAGTGTCGTACGGGAAACCAATGTCGTGAGCGACTGAGAGAACTGAAATGAGCAATTGAGAATGAAAGTTGTTTGCATTGATGAAATGAAAGCAATTACAAAAAGCTACGCGGTGTCGAGGGGGAGAGACACAAGTACAGAGAAATATTTGCTTTCTTGAATGTTTGAATGCTTGATCCCCCTAATAATTCTTAAAAAAATAAATCAAAGTTACATGACTTGACCTATGTAAGCTGTAGAAGCACACTGAAAGTAAATGAAGTAAAATAACTCTATATTTACAATGAAAACGACTTAGTCTTCTACAAGGTAGAAACAAGTCCGTTGGCAGCAACTTTGTTTTGAGCATCAGGGTCTGCGCGTGCGGTGCTGTCGGCGCGCGCGTCACTATTTGTATCTGCCTGCGGCTGGGCGCTAGTACTTAGATCAGGATCTGTGCGTGCACGATTGTCTGTGTGCGTGGCGCTGTTGGCAACATAATGGTATGTGTGCACGGCATTGTCTGTGCGCGCGGCACTGTTGGCACTCGCCAGCCGATGGGCGCTGGCAAGGATTATCGGTGGGACGACAGAGGCACATGCACGCTTGTCACTTGGCGCTGTCGAGACCACGGGGCTGATCGTGACGCTAAGTGTTAGGAGGCTTGCCAGGACACCACGGGGCGCGTCCAAAGAGTCATGGGGCAGAGGCTGGAAAGCAGCCCATGACACATCACATGCACACACGATCTCACCCTCATATCTCTGAATGCATAATCCCATTTCATATATAAAAGGACACAAAAGGGAGGAGTAGGGGACAGATACAACTAAGGATGGCTATTGGTCCGGTCCGATCACGGATCAAAAAAAATTTCGATTCCGGTCCGGTCCGGTACCGGAGGGGCGTCAAAACCGGACCAAACCGGTCTTTCCGGTCCGGTCCGCCGGTCCTAAATGATGCAAGCCGGACCATGACCGGCACCAGCTACCGGTAGATCGGTTTTTCCGGTCCAGTCGGTCCGGCCGGTTTTCTTTCTTTTTTTTTTTTAATTTGTCTTTTATTAATTTTGTGTATATATTTGAAATGTTTAGTATGTTACTATGTTTCAACATTCAAACTTAGAATTAAAAAACTTATAATATTCTTTCAAACTTTGAATTAGTTTCAGAGTTTATAATTAGATTCAAACCTTGAAATTTGAATCAATTAGAAACTAGTAATTAATTGTAGTATTTTGCGCAAAGAATAAATTTTTTAAAAAAAATAAGAAGACATAAACTTTGTAGTGATAGATAATTTTAAGTTTTTAAAAATATATGTGACGACCCGACCAGTCGTCTCACGAGTTACTGCTCCGTTTCCCCTATTTCCACCTCATTATGCTTCGTTATCCATGTTTCATGTGATCGAATTGAGTAAGTTGCATTCGGAGTGAAATCGGTAAGAAATGAGACACTTAGTCTCTTACAAGGAGGCTTAAGTTGTAAAAGTCAACTGTATGTTGACTTATGAGTTAGAGGGCTCGGATGTGAATTCCGATTATTCGATTAGTTTCGAGAGATGATTTATGACTTAGGAGTGAAATCGGAATTTGTTTCAGAGGTCCCGAGTAGAATTAGGCTTGAATTGGTGAAGTTCGAATTTTGGCGATTTCCGGATGATAGGCGAGATTTTGATCCGAGGGTCGGAATGGAATTTCAAAAGTTGTTGTAGCTTCGATATGTGATTTATGACTTGTGTGCAAAATTTCAGGTCATTCGGACGTGGTTTGGTCGGGTTTACATCAAAAGAGCGATTTAGAAGATTTTGAGATCCTTAGGCTTGAATCCGATGCGAATTTGATGTTATGATGTTGATTTGAACATTCCGAAGGTTGGAACAAGTTTGAATAATGTTATGGGACATGTTGGCATGTTTGGTTGAAGTCCCGAAGGTCTCGAATGGATTTTGGATAGTTGATGGAGTTTAACTTTGGCGTTTCAAGAAGGTGTCGATGTCGTACCTTCAAGAAAAAGTGGTATCATATTATGAAAATGAACTCCAAATTCAGTTTTGATTGAAGCATTAGATCTGTATCATAATTTCGAAGCCATAGCAAAAAGAATCATCCAATTCGGACATCGTATGAGGAAGTTATGCCTATTTTCGTGTCGGGAAAAAATTCTGCAGACATGTCGAATCTGCGATCGCAGATTGACCTCAGATTCGACATGCGAACCACATTTTGGTCGCAGAATGAGGCAGAAACTTGGGGAAAAATGTGACCAAAATGCGAACCACAAAAGTAAAATGCGGTCCGCATTTTTGGCAAACCAGATTGCATTTTTGACCTGAAGAAGGCGTTTTAACCCGATTTTTTGATGCTTTTAAGTAGAACTCAGTGTTCATTTTGCCCTACAAGACCCAATTTCGATACCCACAAAGAAGAACACCTTCAAAAAACATAGAATCACCATAAATCAATCTCAAAATCATATTTAAAGGAGATTTTCATGGATAAATTCTTAAAGGAAAGGTTTGTGTCACCTTAAACATACTTGGGGCCATAGAACTTGAATTGAAACAAGTTTTGAAGTAATTCTTGGAGGGTTTCCGAGATAAACATCGGGGTAAGTGTTCCTAACTCGATTTTGAAGGAATTACCTAAGATTATAGTTGTTTTTAGCATTTTTACTGGTATTTTGAGTTGGGAAATTGGTGGAAACCCTAAAGCTTAGATTTGAGGGTTGAAGGTCGATCCGGTGTCGGAATTCGACAAATTTTATATGGTTGAACTCGTGAGGAGATAAGGAACCCGTTAAGATGATAATTTCTGAATTTTGAGACGTGGGCCCGGGGCTCGGGTTTTTGCTAATTTCGGGATTTCCTAGTAAATTTGATTATTTTCACTTGGGCTTTGTCCCCATAGCATATTGTGACGTAATTATTCTGAATTTGAATAGATTCGACGCATGTGGAGGCCAATTCAAAGGGCAAAGGCGTCGCGGGCTAAGGATTTAGCCGGTTTGAGGTGAGTAATGATTGTAAATGATGCTCTGAGGGTTTGAAACCCCGGATTGCACATCGTAGTGCTATATTGAAGTAAGGCACACGCTCGATGATGAGTGTGGGGTCGTTTACTACTGGGGATTGTGACTTAGTCCGTCCCGATTGATGATTTTTACTACCTATTTGATTGGAACTGATTTGATAATATAATGATTTGGGCTTCTAGCCATATTTGGG
>MCJB01000940.1:0-11117 GCA_002018475.1 Nicotiana obtusifolia | reverse complement strand
AAATGATGTTGAGCCCGAGGGGCGGTTTTAAAGTGCTTTCTTTACTTCACGTTATTTACTTGAAAGATGTACATGTTTTACCGTTGAAAGGAGATTCTACTTGAATTTACACTGGTTTACTATTTCACTGATGTTTCATTACTTCATTATGGATTTCCTTGTGCATTATGTGTTTTCTTACTTTCAGTCATTATTTATTTGTATTACTCACTGAGTTGGAAGTACTCACATTACTCCTTGCACCATGTGTGCAGATTCAGGCGTTAACGGTTCCGCTTCGAGGCATTGACTGCTACTGCCAGGGCGGTGATTCGGAGGTTACGAGGTAGCTGTTGGCGTCCGCAGCCCCGTATCTCTTTTATTTTGTTGTTTCCACTTTCTTCAAACAATTGTGCCGAAGATATTGTAATAGTTATTTTGTTATTAGGATTTCATTAGTGGCTCATGACTTTGTGACACCCCGATTTGAGGGTTGTAGTCGGGATGGTTTACTATATTTTCCGCAAATTACTGTTATTTAACCATACTTATATTATTTTTGTATTGTTTAACTGTTAAAAAGAAGTTAGTTTGGATTGGCTGGCCTTGTTTTCATGAGAGGCGCCATCACGACCGGGTTAGGATTTTGGGTCGTGACAATATAACAACAAAATATTACTAACTTTGTATATATATTTGAAATGTTTAGTATGTTTCAAAGTTCAAACTTAGAATTAAAAAACTTATAATATTCTTTCAAACTTTGAATTTTCAAAGTTTATAATTAGATTCAAACCTTGAAATTTGAATCAATTAGAAACTAGTAATTAATTGTAGAATTTTTGCGCAACGAATAAATTTAAAAAAAAAAATAAGAAGACATAAACTTTGTATTGATAGATAATTTTAAGTTTTTGAAAATATAACAACAAAATATTACTAACTTTGCATGTATATTTGAAATATTTAGTATGTTTCAAAGTTCAAACTTAGAATTAAAAAACTTATAATATTCTTTCAAACTTTGAATTAGTTTCAAAGTTTATAATTAGATTCAAACCTTGAAATTTGAATCAATTAGAAACTAGTAATTAATTACAGTATTTTTGCGCATTGAATAAATTTTAAAAAAAATAAGGAGACAAGAGTTGTGAACTTGTGATGGAATTTCAAGATTTGGAGCAATTTTATTGTAGTGTATTCTAATGTAGAAAATTACATTCTTTTAACCATACTAGCTAATTTTTTTAAGATACCCGTAGGCTTTTCTTTAGGAGCTGGTTGTTGTTATTCCGGTTCATCATCTTCATCTTGTTCTTCTTAATCTTCCACTTTATTGTCTGTTTGACTCCCTTCTTCACTTGTTCCGTCGCTCAAAATTTGATCAAGATACACTGTGTCTTTTTTCTGCGAAAATTCTGGTATTCCAAAGTTTCTTCGCTCTGCTCTGATCCAATCCCTAAATAAAACTCCTGTCTCCATTGCCTCTTCTCTCAACGAATGTCTGTGATCTCCAATTTGAAATCTTCCTTAGCTGAAAGCGCTCTCCGACGCAACTGATGAAGCTTGAATTGTTAATATATCCCGGACCATTTTTGTAAGTATTGGAAACTGCAATTCTTGACTCTTCCAATAATCCAATAAATTATGAGTTCCAAAACTTGTAAGTTTCTTTGGATATTGAATTAAGTAGACTTGGAACTCGCTGTATTCATCCCCGTACTCGTCTTGTTCTGAAAGCAACTTTTGATCAAGTCCTCCAAATGTGCTCATCCCCGCATGCCTTTTGCCTATTTGAGAAGAAGAACTTTCACCGGTTGACAGTATTGGTGCAATTGGTGTAGCAGTGTCTGCCCAAGCTCTATACTTTGCGAAAACAGCCACAGTATCTGAAAAAACTTTAGCACAAGCATGTTCTACACTAGGATAGTTATTAGTCGCAATTTCAACAGGTGTAATATCTAAATTTGCATATATTTCCCGAACAAGTCGTTCAGTTAACTTAAGTTTAGATGCAGGATGCAACACAGAAGCAATGTAAAAATGTTGGGGAATTGGAAAAAAATATTTTTTAAATTTTTCAATCATAGCCTCTACAGCCATTTTATATTCTTCGTATTGCCTATATAATTTTAATAATTCAGATATTCCAGCTATATAATATAACATGGTAGGAGTAGTTGGATAATATTGTCCGAAAAATTCTAAAGTAGCATGATAGAATTTTTGTAAAAACTAAAGGAGATGTTGAACAAGGTTCCAAGCGTCCTCTTTAAGGTGATAAAGTTCCATAAAATACTTATTATCCATTTGAGTAATAGGCTCTCTATATTCATAAGCAACAGGTAATGCTTCATATAAAGTGTTCCACCTAGTACAAACTTCTTTTGGGACTCTCCTAATCGGCATTCCTAATTTTATACATTTTCTTTCCCATTCTCTTTTTCTTTCTTGATTTTTATTTCTAATATAAAAGCAAGAGCTACTTTAACCTTTTCAATAATGTGGTTAAACAAGTGAAGACCATCTTTACTACTAAATTGTAAATATGCCATGCACATCTAACATGAAAAAATTCCTCAAAAGGGGGGTTTAAAATAGGTCTCAAGTTCTAAGTGCTTCTATGTTGTTTGTAGCATTATCTACTGTAGTACTAAAAACTTTGTTAGTTAAACAATATGTACGACAAATTGATGAAATTGTTTTGGAAATATAATTACCCGTGTGTGGTTCATCAATAACTTTATAAGCAATAATACGTTTTTGAAATACCCAATCAGGATCTATCCAATGAACAGTAACTATAATATAATCACAGTTATTTGTAGAACGACCCATATCCGTAGTAAGGCATATTCTAGTGTCAAAGTTATCAAATAAATATCGCAAATAATCTCTATATTCGTTATTAAATTTATAATATCATTGTTAACAGTAGTTCTTGAAAAATCTTTAAAAGAAGGATTATATGTAGCTTGAATATAACGAACAAAACCAGTTAAAAAAGGAAAACTATAAGGTAAACCCCCTACCGCAACTAGTTTAGCAATATTTTCTCTATCCCTTTGTTTATCATTAGTAAGAATCCCTCATGTTGTTTGGTTAATTTTAGCTTGGATACCCGAGGATTCATCATGCGCTACCCCCCATGTTCGGATCCTAAATAAATACCCCAGCCCGCATTGACCATTCCTTAAGATGTTTATTTCTTATGTGAGTCCTAATTTTACCCGTCCCACCTTCATTACCCCCAGTTTTGAAAACCTACTCCATTCGACAAAGACTACAAACAGCCATCTGATTTTCAACTTTCTTTTGTACAAATTCCCACACCTCAGATCTTTCCTTACGTTTAACCGGGACTCTAGTAGGAGGTACAGGAGGCAAGTCGGACTGAACTTTAGGTGGACTAGCTTGAAATTCATGTGGTTCTTCAAAATTAACCCCAGTTTCACAGTTATATTGCGCTTCTAGTGTTGAGAATCAAGTGGAGCTAAAATCATGATAATATTGATTTTCATCTATGTGTTGACTAGAACTACCAGCAATTTCTTTACCTCTATTTCTCCATCGACCACGTATCCCCCCCCCTCCCCCGCCCCCCACTACTAGTTCCAATTGAACCTCTTTGAGACATAATTATAGCAAATAAAATAAATATATGATAAAAATATAATAAAAGTGTCGAAGTAGGAACGATCAACCAAATATAACCGTATAATTGAGGTGAAGTTGAAACTTGAACTTTCACTTGATAGCAACTCCAATTAAAACTTGATAAAGAATCAAAATTGTATAATTTACACAAATAGCCAAAGTAGCAAAATAGCAATATTGTAGAGAATTTGAGAGAATTAGAGAGAATTGGATGATTTGTGTGAAAAAATGATGAAATAATGGGGTATTTATAGGAAAAAATAGTTAGGGCTGGTTATGGGGTAAAATAGCCATTTTTGCGTTGGGCAACGGCTATTTGCTCAATAGAGCCGTTGCCAACAGCTAGTTTTTAAACCTGGCAGCTTTTTTTTTCCGGTCTGGTACCGGCCGGTTCCGGGCCATTTTTATTCCTGTTCGTCCGGTTTCAAATCATAAAACCGTCCCGCTATCGGGACCAGTACCCATAGCCTTGAAATGGTCCGGTTCACACTGATCCGGACCGGTCTGGTCCGATGTGAACATCCGGACCGTTAGCCACCCATAGATACAACACTTAGCCAAAAAAAAAAAAAAAAAAAAAGACTCGGCCATTTAACAAAAAAGGAAAAGATTACATGCACAGAAACATCATCCTTAGAAGATTTTAAAGGAGGAAGAATTTTATTTCGAGAAAACGAAAGTTCAGTCCAGTTTCAAGATCCGGTTGGCAATTATAATTTTCGTTCATATATTGTAGTTGCTGGAGTTTATATTTCGACATTGAAAAGCTTAACTAAAGGTTCATCTACACTTTCTTTGTTATTCATTTTGATATTATTTGCCTACTGTTTGAATCTGCATGTGTTTTAGAGCCTATTCTGTCTATTGTTTTAGTTAAATTTGACTCTTAATTTTTCTTTGTGATAATGTAATAAGTAGTATTTTGTTAAGTGAGTTAAATAGTTTCGGTTGTGAAAATTTGAATAATTTTGGCTTTACTTATTTTAAGTCGTTCAGGATATGCAGTAGAGCATTAAGTTAAAGAAATATTTTTTATTATTGTTCAAAATTCATATTGGGTATATACCCGATAATCTACAAATTTAAAGAAATTACAGGTTCTTTATTCTTAAAAGCCATTCCGTTAGTATCTATAACTTAAGAGTATCTGTAGTATTTTTCTTAAGAATTTAATGTATCTAGTCTTTATATTGAAAGCCTATTAATTCTTTTAACAATTTGAGTTTAACAGTTCTTTGGCTCTTTATGTATAGCTTTAAGTTTAGTTTCCGCCGAAAAGTTAATACATGAAAGTCACACAATTAGTAAGATTAGTTAAACTTTTAAATGTTTATTATTGAATATCTTTCTTTTCCTCTGATGATTTTGGATCAAAGCTCTTCATGTTTCTTTTTAGTGAACGTTTAATGCCTTAGCTTACAAAATTATTTATTCTGTCCCATATTAATGATAGTACATAAGGTTAAATGCAATTCTTTGAAGATAATGATTTGGGACCAAATGAATTTATTTCCTACTGGCCTAATACTAATCAAAACCAAAGTTGTCCCTTTCTTTTCATGACTATAGAATCAACGTACATTAACTAAAAAAAAATTATTAAACCAAATAAAAAAAAAGTATACAAATAAATATCTGACATCTAAAAGATAAATAAATGAAATACTCTAAATACGCTAGTATGCTTTAGGCGCGTGTTAACCAATCAATTATTATTAATTGTGTACACGTACGCGTGACATGCTTCTTGACACACCAAACAAAACGAATACACGTATGCGTGATTCGTTTCAAGATAATTCCATAATTACAAATAATCAAGCAATTAAAAACTGTTTAAGATAAAAATGCATAAATTTCTCTAGAACATAAAATATCCAGAATTAGTTAAGCCATGAATAATTATTAACGCGATCGTGCTAGAACCAGGGAACTCGGGAGTGCCTCATACTTTCTTCCGGTTAACAGAATTCCTTACACGGTCTTTTGTGTTTCGCCGACTTAAACAGAGTCAATTTCCTTGAATTGAAATTTTAAAATAAACGGTGACTTGGGACACCGTAAATATTTATTCCAAGTGGCGACTCATTAAAAATAAAATAAATTAATCACTTAAATTGGAAAAATTCCTTTGGCCCATTCCTCGGTAAAAGGAGGTGTGACAGTGACGGTACCTGATCTATAAGACTAGGTAAGCCTAACAATCCATTTAACGGAAGAAAGATGTCAAACTGAGCGTCTGAATAAAAGGACTTAGTCCCTGTGAACGGCCTAATGTCCGCCGCCTCTAGCCGATGCGCATTATAATGAGTTCAAATGCTTTCCTTTCTCCATACCTCCTACCCTCTAAACTTTCTGGATTGAGCTGGTATGCGAAAACATTAAATAAGAGATTATCCCAACAATTTCATAAATAAAATCTACCAAAACTCAACACGTACAATCCTAAAACCTGATGAGATATAAGTCACAACCTCTAGATACATTATCGAATAATCCTATACATCACTGCTGATAAAGATGTAAAGAAATAAGGAAGGACAGGGTAGAAGGGGACATCGAGGCCTGCGGACGCGGGCAGGTGTACGTTGAAATCTCCAAAAGCAAGCAACCCAGCGCGCTAATACCGAGACCGATAGGATGTACCTGGATCTGCACAATAATATGTGCAAAAGCGTAGTATGAGTACACCACAACGGTACCCATAAGTAAGTACCAAGCCTAACCTCGATAGAGTAGTGACGAGGTCAGGTCAATGCCCTACTGGAGATAATAAGAAACAAGACAGAAAATATAATGATATAATGAAAATGACAATGGAATGAAACAATAAGAATTTACGGAAAGTAACAACACGAAAATCAAGGAAGTCAATACAACATGAAAGGAAATTGAGAATTTCACATGTTAAGGGAACAACAACCTAATAATAAGGTACCGCCTCGTAGTCCCAAATCATAAAAGTAACTCACAGTCTTTCCTTATATCACCGCTGGGGCCTTCACGTTTAGTTTTGAAAATTATTTTTTTCGAAATAGCACCCCGCGTTTCAGCCTACCTTATCACACCGCACGGCTTCTATTAGTTCCCCTACTAGCCATGCGTATCTAGCCCACCTTATCTCACCGCATGCATTTCAACACCCATATCTTATACACTGCATGCGTATCAATAATCACAACGGCACAGCAGAAACCTCGTGAGTAACAACAACATGGCAGAAACCTCGTGCAAACAATAACAACAATCACCTCAATAATAACACAAATGCCAAAAACATAACAACTAAATAAAATGATATTTCACAACTTACACCTTTCCTCAATAGAAACCATGGCCTTTGCAACTCAATACCAAACTCGACAGTAAGATATTTCAAGGATAGCAATTTCAAGTAAAGAATTTCACAGTTAAATAATGAATATGGAATTAAGGAAGCAAGTAATTCAACTAAACATGTAATACAAGTTGCAAATAAAATATAAGACACGTGAAATTAGGCTAAACATGGTGACTATAACATGCTAAAGTAACTCAATTAAGGCATAAAAAGGAAACTATGTAGCTAAAATCGGAATTTCAACATTTAGAACGCATACGCATTCGTCACCTTGTGTGCACGGCCTTCACATATCAAAAATTATCACAACAGTACCAAATCATAAGGGGATTTTCCCTCCACACAAGGTTAGACAAGTCACTTACCTCAAACCACGCTAAATCAATCAACTAGAAGACCTTTCCCTCGGTTTTTCAATTCCGAACAGCTCGAATCTAGCCAAAACAATTACATACTATAAATATAATTATAGAAAACTAATTTAAATAATGAAATTATGATCTTAGCAAAGAATTAATCACCCTAAAAAGAAAATCCGGGCCCGCACCTTGAAACCCGACCAAATTATAAAATCCGAAAACCCATTCGTTATCTAGTCTAACCATACAAAAATTACACAAATCCGATACCAAAATCTTGCTCAAGTCCCCAAAATTCGGCCTAAGAGGTTTCCTCCATTTTCCCCAAATTTTCAACCCAAATTCCTAATTAAATGATGAAATCAAAGATAGATTAGTGGAATTTAATCAAAATCGAGTTAAGAACTCTTACCCCAATAATCCCTCGAAAAATTCCTCGAAAATTCGCCTCAAACCGAGCTCTCTAAGTACAAATTGTGTAATATGAAACAAACCCTCGATTTTGAAACTTAAGTCTGCTGCCCAGTTATTTACACTACGCGATCGCGAAGAACAAAGTTTCCATCATCTTAAAAACCTTCAACTCGAATGCGAAAGGCTGGTCGCGAACGCGGAGTGAAACCTTTCTAATCCTACGTGATCGCGTGCACCAAGTCGCGACTGCATAGAGCAGTGCATCCACCTCCCAAGCCTCCCCTTTCTTCAACACCACTCACGTGTTCGCTATGCACTGACTTACAAAAATACGCGATCGCATAAGCTGACTCGCAATCGCATAGCACAAAACCACGCCTGCCAGTCTCAGAGCTTCGCGTTCGCGGCCTACCCTTCGCAATCGCATAAGAGAAACCAGAACTGAGAGACACCAGAACTTCAGCCATTCCTAGATAATCCGAGATGCGTCGAACATGGTCCAAATTACACCCGATGGCCCCCGGACCTCAACCAAACATACCAACAAGTCCAAAAAAATCATACGAACATACTCGAAGTGTCAAATCATATCAAACAATACTAAAATCACGAATCGCACATCGATTCAAACTTAAGAACTTATGAACTTCCGAATTTCCAAAACTAATGTCGATTCCTACCAAAACAACTCCGATTGATACTAAATTCTGCACACAATTCCTAAATATTACAGACCTATTTCAACTTTCGAAATTGAGATCCGACCCCGATATCAAAAAGTCTACTCCCGGTCAAACTTTTTAAAATCTTCCAACTTTTCAACTTTCGCCAATTAACGCTGGAACGACCAACGGACCTCCAAATTAATATCCGATCACTCTCCTAACACCAAAATCACCCTACGGAGCTATTGAAACCGTCAAAATTCCATTTCCAAAGTCATCTTCACACAAGTCAAACTACTGTCAACTCCTACGACTTAAACTTCCCACTTAAGAACTATGTGTCTCATATCACTCTGAAACTTACCCGAACCTGACACCAAGCACCCCGAAAGTCACGTAACCACAATATAATATAGAGAAAGCATATTTAGGGGATCGGGGGCTAAAATACTCAAAACGACCAGCTGGGTCGTTACAGATTGTATTTTTCTCAAAAGTACTTTTCAAAAAAGTGCTTTTGGGGAGAAGCTACAATTTTTCTGCTTCTGCTTCTACTCAAAAGCACTTTTTTTTTCATCTAAAAACTTGGTCAAACACTTCAACTTTGAAAAAAAAAATACTTTTTTAAAAAAAGTGCTTTTGAATTTGAAGAGACTTGACCAAACAGGCTATTGCTTTTATTATGGTTTTTAGCAAAACTCGACAAACCTTATAAAACATTTTAAGAAAATAGTACACTTCAATAATCAAAGGCGTATCCGGTGTATGAGTTATGGGTTCAATTGAACCTATAATTTTTGTTCATACCTTATAATTTTCCTGAAAAATTTATTAAATATGTATGAATAATAAATTTTGAACCCATCAAATTAGATGGGATATGATAAAATTATGAATCTGAATCCATAAAATTTAAATTTTGAACCCGCCTCTCTTAATAATCAACTGGGGGAGGGAATAGAGTAATTTGGAAATAAAGATCAGGGTCGTATAAAATTACTTGAGTAGGTTCCGCTAAACTGATGAAACCACTTTATATCAAGCTTGAAGATCCTAAGCTAGTTCCAAAAACTCTTATTTATTTATTTATTTAACGATCAGTCTGCCTGTTCATATTTCCCTTGCTTAGTTTTTCTTTATTATTTGATTTTTTTCTTCAAAACATTATTGTTTGATCACAGAGTATAGAAACAGAGAAGCAATTAAACGCAGGGTAATAATGGCCCAAGATGTATATATAGACTAGATGTCTACTTAGAGTAGAGTTCTTTATATTTTATGTTATGTACTTAGAGTAGGGTTCTTTATATTTTATGTTATCTCCCCTTTGTAATTATTATATAAACACATCTAGTGGAATGAAATAATTATTCAACCAAAAATAATTATTCTATATGGTATCATTATGAGCCTTGATCCTAAGGCTTACATAACCCTAAACCTAGCACCACCAAGGTTTAAGATTCCAGCTCTTTCTTTTTCAACCTAATTTCCTTTATAGTTGAATCTTCAACAAGGTTACTAGTATGAGCAGAAATGTTTGGGGAAGGTGGCAGTCAATCTTCCTCTTCACCATCAATTATTTGAACAACTTCCATCTTGTCGTCTTTCTTTTCGACAGCAGAATCGTTCACTTTCCGTTTCTTTGAGATTACTGGAGACGAGTCTGGACTGTCATCGTCAAGGTAGACAAGATTGAAGGGAGTATTGAAGGGCTGAACACGTCTGTAATCAAAAAGCGGTTCCAGTTCTCCTTTTCAATGGCTGCTCCGGCACTTCCCTCGGCCATACCTGCCCAGTCAGCCCCGCCAGTTGCTGCCTCCTCCTCGGGCTCTCGTAGGTACCGGAAGCCGTACCGTGGCCGCTACCAGGCTTGCGACATCCAAGGACACCCGCTGCGGGATTGTCCTACTCATGGATGGATGCTCCAGCACCTCCCACCTCAATCTGCTGTCCCTCGCCTGCTACCTCCAGCACCTCCTGCCGGATCTCCCCGCCAGCTTGCACCACGTCTATGGCAGCCTCCGCCTTGGCAGTCGTTCCCACAGCCGGCTACCCACTATGCTGCTTCCATGCCTGCTAGTTATGCTCCATATTCTGGTTATTCTTCAGCTGCCTATGAGGCCGGTTTTCAGGCTTTTTATGCACAAGGTCCAACATATGGCAGTTCTATTCCCGCACCGGGTCCTTCATGGCTTCTTGACAGTGGCGCCATCTCCACCGACCTAGCAAACCTTTCCCTCCACCAACCTTTTCCGCACACCGACTCTGTCTACATTGGAGATGGTAGCGCGCTTCCTATCACTCATACTGGTTCGACCATTCTCCCTACCTCACATCGTTCTCTTCATTTACATAACGTATTGCATGTTCCTACTATGAAAAAAAAACTTGCTTTCCGTCTTCCAGTTATGTAAGTCTAATGATGTGGCAGTTGAATTTACTTCCTTTGGTTTTGTTGTAAAGGATCGCAGTTCGGGGACTCACCTTCTGGCGGGATGCACTAGAGATGGCACCTATGTGTGGCCCTCATCTAGCCCCTCTGCCTGCGTTTCCTTCTCGGATGCTCATCCTCCGCACACTGTCTGGCATTCTCGCCTTGGTCATCCGGCATCTGCCATCTCTCGTCACATTTTATCGCATTATCAGTTGCCTTATTCTAGCTTCGCACTTAATAATAGTTGCAATGCCTGTAGTTGCAGC
>MCJB01000939.1:0-26112 GCA_002018475.1 Nicotiana obtusifolia | reverse complement strand
GTATTTATAAAAAGTTTGGGGTTTAATTAAAGTTTGGGGACCAAAATGGCTATTTTTAAAAGCCCAAACGGCCATATTTTGAAGCCCTTAAATCTGACCGTTGGGTCATTTTTTTTTTAAAAAAAAAAAAAAAAATTAAAAAATAGCCGTTGGGCCCGGCCTAGGCCCGCCTGGCGGTCCCGGGCCTGGAGGGCCTGGCGGGCCTTTTGGCGTAGACCGGCCCGTCACGGGCTTTTACCCGTTTGAGGCCCAAGACCGCTAGGGCCCGGACCACAGGCCCGTTAGGCCCGTTAGGCCCGCCAGGCCCCGCCAGGCCCCGCGGTCCCGGGCCGGTCCTGGGCCAGGCCCACCGTGGGCCACACCATTACTCCTCCGTCTAAAATTCCTTACTTTTTAGTCGGTCCAAAAAAAATATCTTTCTATATTTGGTAACGTTCAACTTTAAATTTTTTATTTTATTTTTAATGAGATAATTTTTAGTCATACAAATTTTTATAAATTTGCTCAAACGACAAGTTGAAAAATATTTCTCTATTTCTTAAATTTTATGTCCAGTCAAATATTTTCACGTAAACTGAAACGTGATCCCTTCCAATGTAGTACGTTGTAATTGTTATGGAATCCTCTTAGTTTAGTAGCTTAAAATCTTAACTACTATTAACATTTTTGTTTATTTATTTAGGTTTACGACACAACTGACAAGTGGAACTATTACTTGAAAGAGGACCTTAAATTTTTCTAATAGCAATTTCTAACACAAGAAATGAAAGTGTCCGTTCCGGTCCGTCTTCAGCATCCATGCATGCAACCTTTAATTCAAACAGAATTGATAAATAAATACATCACCCTGTCCTCCTGTAACATTCTTACTTATCCCGAAATTAGGAACTACTAATGTTTTTTTTCATTTGTCAGCTTTATTCAGAAGAACGAAAGCATGCACTATAATTTAAGTTTCAACCCATCATTTGGGAGGGCTAAAGCTAAACCATTTGCCTGCGCTATTATCCAAAAATGAAGTGTTTTGTCTCTACACAATAGGACATGGACTCCTTCATATGCTCAAATATTTGTACCTTTTCTGTACTTTTACTCCAAAATCAATACTTTTACTTTGTGTGTTTGTTCCTTTTCCCTTGAAAGTTGCTGCACGTGTTATTTGTTATGAATCGTTTCATTTTTCTTTGGATGTTGTGCGTGAAGGATGGGGTGCGTTACAGCGTTAGGTTGTAGTGTGTGGTAAAGTTGTTTATACTAGTATAAAACTAAGAGTTGTCTTTGTGTTTTTCTTTTTTGGCTTTAGATATTTAGCATTCGAAATTCAGTAGCTCGATCGATTGAGTTGAACTTGCATCGAATAGATTCACTAAAAGAGGGAAAACACTTATCGGAGAAAAAGATCTTTATTATCAAGCTTTGAACTTAAAACCTCTAGCTAAAGGTATAAAAATATCAAGTCATCCCACACGGGTGAATCTATAGCCTTAATTATGTCAAATTAGATCTTTTATGTACGTATTTTCTAGAATTAGTCTAACATAATCTGTTGGAACCCATGCTCCCAAAAAATTGAATGGTGTACCTGGTTGAATATTAGGTTATTTACCTTGAGGAATAGGGATGGATTCTCATTTAGTATTTCTTTTTTGTCTACTTTTTTTATTGGAGCACTCATATTCAAGAAATCCTAGATCCGCTTCTGATCCCACAATCCCTTGTACGTGGTACAACAACAACACCAACAACAATACAAATTCACCGAAATCCCAGGATTTGGGGAAGGCAATATTTATGTAAACCTTATCCCTATACTGGGAAGGTAAAGTAGTTGTTTTTTATAGAACTTCAGTGGCGGTACAAGTATATGTTATTTATTTTTCTAGTTTTGCTCCTGTTTAGTTATATTTGAGATAGCAATTCTTACTACAGAGGTGGTGTTGTTCCATTGGTGACGGACGTGCCGGCCGACAAGGTCATAGAATCTGGCGATTTTCGCAATGGAAGATGGATTTTGTCTTTGTACTGTATATATTTGTGTCACTTTCTTGGGGAGGAGATCATGGGCTATTTTCCATAATAAGTTTTTCGCTTCACATAAATTATGACTATTTTAGTATTCATTTCTTGGGTTTGAGTAAAGGCAATCCAAACTCTCCACACTCTACTTTGTGCTACGTAATTTAGCTCATCCAAGAAAGGATTATGGAGCTTTTGCTTTCTTAGTTGTTTATTTATTAAGTACATTATATATCGTATTATTAGTATTTGGGATGATAAACAATTTTTCTTAGAATACAACATTTTAACTTTAAAAAGATTTTTATTTGGTTTTTTCAAAAAGAAATTTAGGCTCCAAAAATTTCTAAGTAATTTATATTTTTTCGTACAGTTTTGAGTTGTTTTATTTCATTACTATTATAAAGCGATGTTTGGATTCACACTGAATATTAGTAAATATCAACATTGTACGTTGAATTCTGTCATTCTTTTATAATAGTAAAAGGTTTTCTTTTCTTTTGCCTCACCCCTATGTTCAAATCTAGTATTCACATCATATACAAAAACGAAATTCACAAAAGGAAAAAAGGTGAACATTGATACTAGTATTCTTGATCATTTTCAAATTTCAACGTAATCATAGTACATCGTTGATTATCTCACGATATCCGTTCGAAACAAATGATACAAAGTAGTGTTAGTAATGGGATTGACACTCTGATAAGCATTAGACCATTAATTACAGCGTTTGATTATTAGTTTGTTTGACAATTTACATTTGCAAGATCATAAGTCTCAACAAATCATTGCTCTCGTTGAATTTAAGAAATTTGTAAAAATCAACAATACTAAAATTTCCGTTACTGCCAGCAAGGATACAGTTTTACATTGCGAAAGTGTCAACCTTTTACAATAACATTGTTTGTTGATACAAGGAAAAAAGAAAAAAAGAAAAAAAAAGAGCCAACCCATGCATGTTGTATTTTTCTTTGTATTTGGGGTATTTAGGACTGAAATTTGAAACTACCAGCTGAAAATCCACCATCAACATGGATAATCTGACCAGTAATGTGTGAAGCAGCAGGAAGACAAAGGAATGCCACCAATGGCGATATCTCATCTGGCTCTGCTATTGGTTTCAAAGGTGTTCTACACATCAGTTCCGAATAATTTCCCAATAATGACGGGTCAATATCCTCCTGCAAATAAAAGTTGAAGGTTGTAAGAAAATATGGATAAAAAGATTAAATTACATCCTCAGCACGGAGCAAAGCTATGTATGGCCAAGGGTAGTCAACTGAACATCCTTTGTCGAAAAATTATAATAGGGTAAAATATTATTTATTATTGAGTAAAAAATAGACTATAAACACCCTTGCATCGTCCACTGATAAAGTGTATTCATAATTTGAACGCTCTTATTGAATTCCTGGCTGCGTCACTATCCTCAACCAACATGAGACTATAACATTTCCTTGCACGCTAAGCAATATATAGACATTTGCAGTGTCGTCAACTAGGGGCCTCGTATTGTGGGTCAAGCTCTAGCAAAATTTGAATACTTCCTCCAAAATCAATATGTTCTTTCCTCATTTTATGATAATGATTCTTACCATTTAGACTAGAAAACATCTATTCAACACAATCAATTCAAAACTCATATATAATTGGAAGAAATTAAATATGTTACTGCTGAAATACAAATTTGGATAATTTAGGGACATTACCGGTTTCAAAATGTTGGTTTTGACAGCAAATGGAGAGACTGTGTTAACGCGAATTCCGTCACTAGCCCATTCGCATGCCAAAAATTTCGTCAGCTGGTTGATTGCACCTATTTATTCAATAAAAGAATAATCACTAATTTGATATCAAGAAACTTTTCAAGTAATAACTGAAAACATTATGTTGCATGAAGAAGGCTTATAATTTAGTGATATCGGTGAAAGTCTCCTAAACAACCGGTGTAAATCCAATTCTCAATGTTCTCCTTTCTTTTCCTGATCTTATAAGAGATTTTTCTTTTCTTAACAGAAAGGGCAGCCCTATGTACGATATATCCCGTATTTCACACAGGGTCCGAAAGAGGTGTGACGTGGGCAGCGTGATTTCATGGCTCGGGTTACACGAAGACAACTTTATCGTTGCTCCAAGGTTCCCCTCTGAAATTTTCTTTTTAAAGAAAAAAAAAGAGAAAGGTTCCGGAAGAAAAAGAAGAGAAATGTTACGCTGAAATAGTTCCATGTGTTGTAATTTTACCTTTAGAAGCTCCATAGACAGAAAGTGCAGGTAGTGCAACTGAACCAGCAAGGGACGAAATGAAGACAATGCTAGCTGCATTTCCACATACTTTCAAGAGAGGGTAAGCAATTTGGGTCAAGTGGAAAGGAGACTCCACATTGGTTCCCATAATCTTTGAATAATCTTCTGCACTGATATCCGCAGCTCTTTTTATCATACTTATCGCAGCATTATTCACCTATAATAAAGTTCCATATGAAACAAAATGAACAAGATTATAATCAATTAGTATATACTCTCCGATCCATAATACGAGTATTTAATCTTTTAATGTATTTGTCTCAACTATTTATCTCTTTTAGACATTTCAATTAATATGCCAAAACTAGTAGAATGTGAGATGGGAGGTGTAGTTACACACTTTTGAAAAATACATATAATGCAATGGCCCTATATGTCAGTAAGTAGTTCCAAGAGATGAGAATTAGCTATAAATACAAGAAAACGACAGGAGAAAATATAACGTTTCCAGTATTCCAATTTTGTCTTCTATCAATGATGTTGTTGGAAGTTTGTCACCTAAATTTGGCCTTTATTGGCTTTTCCAGTTCTAATCTGACTTCACTTATATCTTGGCATGTGTCTCCAAATGACAAGGGTGTTTACGTTACAATGTCTGGAAAATTCAACAGAGAGGTTTTACGTCCTTTTAATAGCTCTGTCGCATTTAATACACGTTATTTACTATTTAAAGAGCTAAATAGATTAAAATTCGTCTTTATATATTTAATACATGCTTTTAATTCTTAAAGTTAGAGATTTATAAAGCATGTGTTTATGTATGGAAAATTTAGTAGAGATAAGAGCTCCCTCTCATTTAACATGATGCTGTTCAAAGAGTTACTGGATTAATTAAATCCTTTTAAATCTTAAAATAAATATGTATCAATACTTCGTGAAATCATGTATTTGTTTCCGAAAAATATAAATCAAATAGTGTCTAAAATTAAATTCAAACATTAAGAAGATGGACTTCGGTAACTCTCTCTCTCTGTGCAGAGCGAATCTGGATTAATCGGCTTAGTAAATTTCGGGTGTTAGTGATTAAATAAAAAGTACTGTGGTAATTAAATTTTCTTACTCTATTAGAAATAACGTCTTTACTTTTACAAAGGCCGGGATAAGGTCTGTGTACATTCTATACTTCTCAACCCCACTTTGTGGGATTACACTTGTTTTGTTAATAATTTTAGGAGAAAAAATATATATATATATATATAATCAGCAAGAAGACTAACCAGTATATCGAGCTTGCCCTCAAACACAGAAGAAACAGTCTGAATAAGTTGTTCTCTCTGTTCTTTGGAAGACAAATCACAAACAGAGCCAGTCACCTTAAATCCTTTACCTTTCCATTCTTGTATCTTCTCATCAAGTTCTTTCTTGTTTCTTGAACATGTATGTATAGTTGCTCCAAATCCTGCTAATTCCTCCACTATTGCGCACCTAAATAAAAGAAACAACGAAAAGAGAAACAACTGAAGAAAACTGTAGTCACAGAGTTGAAGCGGGATTTTCAAGTAAACGCGCGAAGAAGCTAAAAGGAGTCAAAATCTAATATATATATATATATATATATAAAAGGAAAATATAGCTGCATATACACAATGTAATTTTCGGCGAAAGGGGTTTGGTTGAACCCTTTCGGCTTACCTATCTCCGCCTCTGGCTATAGACACCGAATTTTTTACCATCGCTTTTTAAGAAGAACGAACTGAACAAGTCAAGAGTAACTTACCCAATACCTCTGGTTCCACCAGTAACTAAAGCTGTCTTCCCATGAAGAGACCATTTCTGGAGTTTGTTACTACTGCTACTCTGTTCTTGCCCAGTTGCCATTCCTATGCCTCTCTTTAATTGCCTAAGAATCAAATGAATAATGTATGCTGTAAACGTAAACAAGATCCAACACTTTATGTTTCTTGTTTGCAGGCTGCAGGATTGGATACAAGGAGTGAAGGAGAGCGTTATTATTTATAGCTCGGTTTATTCCCTTCCTAAGATTTATTAGAAACGAAAATCAGACGATAAAGTCAATGCAAATAGATCAACGGTTAGAAATGAGCGAGGGAATTTTAATGGAGATCAACGGTTGTAGAATATGGATCCAGTTTTTGTTAATTATTATTGTTTTCTTAGTTTCCTAGAAAGCAGAATAAGCCAATAAGCTAGCAAGGAAGTTTTGAGTGGTTGGATAATGGACCAATGATTTCCTTTAGTATTTAAGTTATATATACATCTGTAGTATAAAGATTTTTAATACTAATAATATAATTTAACTTATGATAGCAGGTCTATTATTCTTTATAAGGTTATTAAATTAATATTTTATCATAATGTTTTACCTGCAATTATCTTATAATTAAATAGATTGTGTAAATATTTTTTACATTATTGATGGCCGATGTGTTGCGTAATTTTAGCAGAAAAAAAGAATCGTGAAAGAGGGCAGTATTTCCAGTTTCACTCTGTATTGTATACTCAGAATACTGAATACGAGTCAACACTTACTTCATTGGTGGATACAACAGAGAACAGCTGCACTTATATTCCCCTCCATTTACCGATTGCTAAGCTTTAATTTTCTATTTAGTCTAAGGTTTAAAATAAGAAGAATGATTTGCCATTAATTATTTGACGTCCAAGCAGTCTAACGCCTCTAAAATTAACTCATGTTCCATATTTAATTTTCTTTGCAGTAAACATTTCAGGCACCTCGCTCTAAGATAACAGTAATAGAAATCCACCCTATACTTAACATTTATTTTAGCGAACTGAAGTAAACTGAAATCCCCAGACTATAGGTACTATGGTGGTCAACAAACTTCAGCCACGGAGCCAGCCTTGCGATTGCGGGTTCGTACCCAGTAGTTTTAGTTAATTTTTTTTTATTTCTTTTAAGAAATTTATTGAATATATATAAAGCCTAGTAACTTAAAAAGAATAAAATTTTGGACTCATAAAATTCAAATACAGACTCAACCTCTGTAATAAATCAACCAACTTAAGTGTATTCAAATCAGTTTAGCAGTAAAACCTCCTACCACTCCTAGAAATTTAACTTATGGGAACCCTTTCAAAATCGTGGCAATAGATGCACTAACCGTCCCTGTAAGGCTAATGGGACGGATTTGGATGCGTTTCTGAAATCAGCGTTACAATAGGTCAATTGGAACGGTTATTTATAACGATTTCAAAGCTGTCTCCATATAAGAATATTGAAACAGTTATGGAGCTGCTGCCATTGCTCGATCTATGGGAACGATTTTATGTTTTGTTGGCACAATTATAAACCATTGTGGTATAGCTATGCCAGCGATTTTTTTTAAGTCTAGTGCAACGATTTTAATGATATATTGCAACGGTTTATGTGATATATTGGAACAATTCAGTATTCTATCGCAACAGATATTTCAATTGCAACAGTTACTAGGGGCTGTTATTATTATTTTTGTTAGGTCTATTGGAATGGTTA
Organism: Nicotiana obtusifolia; assembly: GCA_002018475.1. Lineage (NCBI taxonomy): Eukaryota > Viridiplantae > Streptophyta > Magnoliopsida > Solanales > Solanaceae > Nicotiana > Nicotiana obtusifolia. The sequence goes on along the minus strand of MCJB01000939.1, from coordinate 18,338 downwards.
TAATCTCTATTGTAACTAACAATTATAATTTCTAATATTTATGGAAGCAAAATGAGAAATATTTTCCTATGCAATGAAAATTTATACACCAAAACTTATATAAACCATGAAATAAAATTAAAATATCCAACTAGCATTATCCATAAACAAAAACAAAGTATGAATACATTGTTTGATCAACAATTCAAAAGTCAAAATAGATGAGTTTGCATACAAAAAGTTCTAAAATAAAATATCCTTGAACATGATAATAGAAAGTCTAACAACGATCAACAACACTCAATAAGGTCTTCATCACTGCTTTCATCCGCAATCACTGCACCTACAAAAGACAATCAGAAATAATTAAACACCAGGCAGAGCATTTAGTAAAAAAAAAAAAAAAAAAAAAAAAAAAACAATTTGATACAACTATGAATGAAAGCCAAGGCATATGACCTCCACAGAAATGTCTTCTTTCATTATGAACATGAAACAACCAACTTGAGTCTATTGTTTCCATGACCACTGACATGAGGAATTATACCAAATTGAACCAAAACTGCAAGATAATTCATGTTGTTATGCACCGATTCCCAACTACGAAAAGCTCAACTATGTTGGCATTCTACTGTAGCAAAAGATTATCTTTGAAGTCTACCATATCTCAATATCTCATAAGCAACGTATATATTTTCTCAAGTGTCAAGTAGCATTTTAAGTCCAAAATCGCCATATGAAAGTTGTTGTGACACAATGGGTCATCCAAGTCATAGTTGTTAACTTGCTATAAAGATGCAACCCAGTTATTTGATTGAATGATCTTAAAATTAAAATTTATGGAACCAAAACCTATGCAGCCTAACTTGATACCTAGAGGAAAATTTTTATCTGGCAAGGAAACAAGGTGAAGAGGTGCTTTCATTTAGTCAAATAGAAGACTTTGACAAAAAGCAAGAAGGAGGTCTTGAAATCAGGAATATGAAACAACACAATAAAAGCTTACTAATGAAATGACTATGGAGATTCCCTCTGTAGAAAACAGGCTCTTCGAAGACAAGTAATCAAGGAGAAATATGGGTAGAGGGACACTGGTGCACAAGAGAAATTTCTACTACTTATGGGGTAAGTGCTAGAAAATCTATTAGATCCTTATGACTTGGTTTGATCTGCTATGTCAGCATAAAAGTTGGTAATGGAGTCGAGGCTATTTTTTGCAATGATGACTGGATTAGAAATAGTCCTCTCAAAAACATATTTCTAGATCTATTCAAATTAGTGTAACTTCCTCAAGCAACAGTGGCAGATACATAGAGCCAACAAAGCTGAAATTTTACCTTCAGAAGACTTCTAAACGATTGGGAGGTTGCTAGCACGACTGAACTTCTAAAATTGTTGGAGGCTTTCAAAGGTACATAGTAGAGCAGGACAATCTCCTTATCCCCCCTTCCCCCTCCCTCCCCCCCCNCCCACACAAAAAAAAGAAGAAGAAGGGGAGGACAGTCTAATATGGACTATCTTTGTAAATAGAACAGGACTATCTTTTTATTTGTTCTTTTTTGGGTCTTGTAACTCCGGTTTCTCTTAGTACAATATGTTGTTTTTTTTTAATATTTTGTAAATCACAACAATGTATATAAGAAAATTCTACCTCTCTCCCTCCACAGAAACTCACAAAAACTATTAAATTGTCAATGAGTTAATACCTGGAGTGAGCTGGCCTTCTTTGTTACTTCCAGTAGATGGACGACGGATTGGTTGCAAAGCTGTTTGTTGTGCAAAGGAAGATTCTCCCGGTGAATTATCACCCAATGCCGCTAGAATAATGTTAGCATCAATATCAATTCTTGAACGTTGAAGTCGTGCAAGGACATCTGCAACAACTTCTAGACGAATAATTGCCTTTTGTTCCTCAATTTTTTCCTCCATTCTTTGTATCTTCTCCTCCATTTTTTGCAGAGAATTTGTAACATTTGAAGAGGGTTCAAAACATCCTATTTTTCCTCTCAAAGAAGTTCTCATAACCCCACGTCCATACAACCTTAGACGTCCCAGATGTTCAGGTCTCATGACAAATGCAAATGCCTCTACGGACTCATTGCCATTTTATTTTGTTGTACATTAATTTCCTCCATTTCAGCCTATAAAGCAAATTAAAAAAGATAGAATTCAAGTAAATAAAAAGTAAACTAATAAAAACAAACAATTGATCTCGATATTACATCAGTTAACATGCTATAACATATTAAAAAATATAATTCGATTCGTTACGCTATTAATGCAAATAAGTTAAGCAAATTACTTATTGTGTTCCTCTTCAAACTTTCATTAGTTATAAGCAACAGCAATCAGTTTTGCAATAATAAAAAGAGATTCAAAATTCTCACAATTTTACTAGTTGTATCTTCATCCGATCACTTGTATGATTGCAACTTTTCTTTTTCTTAGATACAAAGAGTTCCTTTAATGATAAAGGATCTTAAGTTTCCTTGTCTCTTTCCTTATTACATGAAAGTGAGTTAGCCTTCTTGGTGATCATCCATTAACTAAACAAGAGTCAAAATTGAGAAAATATTTTCCATGAGCTGCTAGTTATATACCAGCTTAGAGTGAATTAAAGCAAGACTTCTTTTCCCGGCAGTGTGCGGATTCTTCAACTTTTTTCAGTTCTCAATATTAGTTTTGGTCATTCTCTACCGAAAGAAAGAAGCACCAAACAACAGCTTACAAGTAGAACTTGAGAAGTATATAGTAAACACGAAAGAAGCGAAATGGAAGAACGGAAAAATATTTATTAAAAAAAAAAAAAAAGCAGCAACAAGTGGAGTATACGCAGCAATGACGACAAAGAAAAAGCTAACAGAAGTAGTTAGGCTTTCAGCTGACCTAAAATTAATTAATGTATAGTACCTCTTAACTCAAATGTCCATAACAAATGTCCAAATTAAAGATAACATATGTTACGTCTTAACTCAAATATATCCAATGTCAATATAGGAATGATGTTCTGTGTTTGCTGCAGAAGTAAAGCAAAGAACATAGATGTGCCAGACAAATCAAGCTGCCTCAACTTATTTTGTATGATTAAGAAACAAGTGCAACATCTTCAGTCATCTTTATGACGAAAAGGTGCAGATTATTTTATCTTCAGGAAGAACATGAAGAAGGAGATAGTAAAAAACTTAAGGAGACTGAAGCAAATGAAAAACAGAGTTGGTTCTTCTATTTTCTTGGAAAAACGACAGCAGCAGCAACAAGCAAAGTATAAGAAGGAAAAACAGCAGTAGTAGCAAGCAGAGTATATACAATAAAGTGAATACGCAAAAAAAAATAGCAGCAGTGAAGTCGAAAAAGACGGGGAAAAAATAGCAGCAACAAGCGAAGTATACGTAACTTTTTCGACAACGAAAAAAGCAGTGAAAGACGAAAAAATAACAGCTGAAAAAGAAGAGCATGCACAGTAGCAACAAAGTGAAAGAACAAGCAGTAAACAAAGGAAAAACAGCAGCAGCAGCAAGCAGAGTATATACACTAAAGTGAAAGACGCAAAAAATAGCAGCAGTGAAGTAGAAAAAGAAGGAAAAAAAAACAGCAGCAACGAGCGTAGTATACGTAGCTTTTCGACAAAGAAAAACCAGAGAAAGAAGAAGAACAAAATAACAATGGGCAAGAAGAACTGGAGGAACATCTTCAGGCATCTGGAGCAGTCGAGTTTCATCATTGCCATAGGCGCCAAAGTGTTCTTTTTTTTAATCTACTCTTGTGCTTTCTCCAGGAAGCTTGAACTGTTTTCAAAATTCATTTTTTCCCAGCTTCAGGAATATCATATTTATCCGACAATTGGTGTCAAATATGTTAATGCAGAAAATATGAAAGATTTTCAACCAAAAATTAAAATTTAAGAACTTCAAACCTTGGTATATTCCCATATATTCTCTTTTGTGTCCATCTTCCTCCAATCCAATATATCAAGAGGACATAGAGTCGCATTCCTTGCCAACGTGCTGAGGAAGCTTCCAAGCTCTAGCACAACTGCTTCACTAGGATCAACAGGTTGATTGAAGTTGTTAAGCAAAATCAGTTTACGCTCCTACCGTCCATGTACATTTTTCATCTTTGTTCTACCTTTTTTTTTTTTTGAATAGAAGGTCCTACAATTATACGAACCAAAGAAAATCACCAAATTACTATGGTTGATACATTATTTATAACTGAAAAAGGATGTAAACTTTTTTAGATAAAATATATTGTTCTTACCTTGTTCTTCACATTGTTCATCAGTAATAGGAGTTGTAGAATCCAATTAAACTTGTTCCTCAACTTGTTCCTCTACTACTTGTGTTGCAAGAGTGGTTGATCTAGTTTGTACATGTGTTACTACTCCTGGACATTGTGACAGTAGCAGATTCTCTTCAATCATATTCGGGCGCTCTTTGTCTAGCAGGAGTAGTATATTTTTGGCTAAACGAACTCCTTATTTGGTGAGCCAAAGATGTCATAGATCCAGATTTTATGTATGTCGCGCCTTTCCTTCTTTTGGATTTTGAAGGTCTTTCTTGATTCATGTTTATTGGAATTTTTGAAGAACACAAACAAAAATAGGGAGAAAGACTTAGTTATGAGTACCAAACTGATATAAATGTCAAAATGAGAAGGAAAAATGAGCAAAGGCTAACTGCTAATTCATTGTTTAATTTATAGTATTTCTTTTTTAAAAAGAAGCAGCCTCTTTAAGTAGTATACTTTGGTTCCTTTCTAACAACAAGAAATATTTTCGACTACATGTTTCACACAGAAATAGAGAATATAACGTTATATATTGTCAGCCATCATGTAACCTATAAAGATGCAACACTACTTCAAATGACAGAATGAGAAAGAAAAATGAGCAAAAGCTAACTGCTTCTTCATTCTAATAAGACTACAAAGTAGATTTAGATTCAAATGGAGTTCAAATACCAAGGTCATATGCAAGAACTGCTTGGATATAATAAAATCTTGAAATTGAAACAAACTAATCTTGAACTGAAACATATTAAAATAGCTCCATCTATCAGACAATTGTATAAAGTACTTTGCATATTACAAAAGCATGGAACTGAAACAGACTACAAATGCCAAGAACATACAAGAACAAAAATTGTTCGAAAGAAGGCAATAAAGTTCAAAATACAAATAAAAATCAGAAGTTCTTTCTTCAATCATCAGCCTCCATCCAATCCCAATCGGTATCATCAAAATCCTCCTCCTCTTCTGATATATCCATAATTGTATCTTGTGGATGTTGTACATCAACTGGCATATCAATGACATCAAGAGGTAAATCTTCTCTCGACCATCTAACATCAATACCGGCTACTCTAGTTGATGGACCCGGCTTCATCATTAGGCTCCCTCCAAAAGGTCTCCCCAACATTAGGAATATTCTCTTCCTCCAAATCATACAAATCAACAGGGACTTTATTCCTTGCATAATAAACATCATTCTCAATTGGATTATCAAACAAGGAAAATATCATGGTTTCTAACATAAAATAAAAACCTAACAAATAAATTCCCAAATTTTACAAACTAGAAATCACAAAATGTATCAGGTAATACAAATAAACCAGAAGCAAAATAATGGGTTTATTAGAAATATTACAAGAGAAAGAAAGCAAAAGGAGCAACGAAATAATTTTTCAGACTAGGGAAGAAGAAAACGAAAATCAAACAGTGATAGCAGATATCGAACAGGGGAAAAATCGATAGCCTACCTCAGAGATTGCTCGTGTGTTAGCCGAAACTGGTCGTCCTTAGTCGGAGCTAGCCGATTGGGTTCGTCGATGGTGAGGTCGATGAGTTCTAGGCTGAGGCTTAGAGAGAGACGGTGTGTTTTCAGGTTTTGAGAGAGTGAGAGAGATTTTCATAATATGTTTTACATTAAAATATATCAAAAAGTTAATAAAATATTAATGGGGCCATTTATTTTGTTTTTTAAATAAATATGTAGGAGGAAAAATAAGGAGGGAAAAATAAACTATTCCAATATACTTTTATTTTACCAAGTCGTTCCCACAGATAACTCTATCGTATCACCTTTACAAACCGTCTCCATATATTTACGTATGTAATGACCCGACCGGTTGTTTTGAGAGTTGTACCCTCGTTCCCCATTTACTGCTCATTTATTGTTGTTATGTGACTTGCCGGGGTAGTCGGTTCGGGTCCAAAGAGATTTCAGAATGGACTGAGACACTTAGTCTTAAAGTTGGAAGCCTAAGTTGAAAAGGTAGGTCGGATGACTTATGTGTAAATGACTCTGGAATGGAGTTTTGATGGTTCCGTTAGCTCCGTTGGGTGATTTTAGATTTAGGAGTGTGTTCGGATTGTGATTTGGAGGTTCGTAGTTAAATTAGGCTTGAAATGGCGAAAGTTGGAGTAGGTCCGTGGTTTCATTTGTGACTTGTGTGAAAAATTTGGGATCAATCAAACGTGATTTGATCGGTTTCGGCGTCGTTTGTAGAAGTTGAAATTTTTTTAGTTTCAATAGGCTTGAATTGGGGTGCGATTCGTGTTTTTGGTATTATTTGAGGTGATTTGAGGATTCTACTAAGTTTGTACCGTGTTTTAGAACTTGATGGTATGTTTGGTTGAGGTCCCGGGGGCCTCGAATGAGTTTCGGATGGTTAACAGATCAATTTTGGACTTGGAAGACTACTGAAGAATATCTGGTGTCCAGTTCTAGTTTCCTTCTTCGCGTTCGCGATGGGAGTCCCGCGTTCGCGAAGGGTAGCTGATGGCAGGTGTGGATTTGTTCTTCGCACTAGCAAAAAGGGAGATGCGTTCGCGAAGGTATGGGTAGTTGGTGCATCGCAAACGCGAAAAGGGGAAGGTGTTTGCGAAGAGGAGAGGAGGCAGCTGGGATCCCACTCATTTGCTCTACGCGTTCGCGTTAGGTAGGTTGCGTTCGTGAAGCATGGAGTCAGCAAGGCATCGCATTCGCGAGTGGCGCCTCGCGTTCGCATAGGAGGCTTTTGGGCAATAGATTCACTTGTGCTACGCGAATGCGAGAAGGGAGTCGCGTTCGCGAAGAAGGGATATTTGGCAAATTTAAACATTTAAAAAATGAGTGTTTGAGTTCATAACACAAAATTGATTTTGGGAGCTCGGTGGGAGGCAATATTTGGAGAGATTTCCAAGTGGATGATTGGGATAAGTGATTCTTACCTAGTTTTGATTAATTTTCATAATTATGTCTTTGATTTCATCATTTAATTAGTGATTGGAGTGAAAACATTGAAGGAAATGAAGGAAAATTCTTAAGCCAATTTTTGAGGTTTTGATCGAGATTTTGGTATTGGATTTGAGTAATTTTGGTATGGTTGGACTCGTGGTTGAATGAGTGTTAGGATTTTGTGAATTTTACCCGATTTCGAGATATGAGCCCAGGGGCCAACTTTTGAGTTGAATTTTTGACTTTTAATTAAGAGCTTAGTATTTTCTTATGGAATTGATTTCTTTAGATCGTGTTGATTGTATCGAATTATTTTTGACTTGATTTGATGCATTCGGAGGCCATTTCGCGAGGCAAGAGCGTGACGGAGTAGAGATTCGCGTGGTTTGAGATAAGTAACAGCTCTAAATTTGGTTCTAAGAGTATGAAACCCCGTAATATGTGTCATGTGATTGGTTTTGAGGTGACGCACATGCTAGGTGACAGGCGTGTGGGCGTGCATCGTAGGAATTATGACTTAGTCAATTCCATGAAACTGAATAATTGAAAAATATGTTGTTATCCGTATATTCTCCATGTGCTACAGAAACTGAACTGGAAATCATGTTAGAAATCATGTTTAGACTATGTATTGGCACTGTAGGGACCCACAGAGGTCGTGTACATGTTGAATTATCTGCTAAATTGCTATTTGTACTCAGTCACAGTTATACTTACATATTACATCTCAGTCTCTATTGTTCATAATTGATACATTATATCACTGCTGTTTAGGATGATTATCATGATTACTGAGAGCCCGAGAGAATGGAGAGGTTGATGACTAAGTGAGGCAGAGGGCCTAATTTTGTAAGGATATTTTGGGATCGGACTGCACACCGCAACATGTCTTATTGATTTGTGTCATATTGGCTTGTTATAGCTCTTGGAATAAAGGAACCCCTCCGGAGTGTGCACACCCACAGTGAGCTTAGTTGATTTATATTGAGGGATGGATCTTCCCTAGGCATGGATCTTGCCCGAATCATTTATATTTAGGGATGGATTTTCCCTGGGTTGGATTGTCCTTATACAGTACTGAGCGACTGACTGTCAGTCGATATATATATGTATATGGGATGGATCTTCCCTGGGCTGGATTGGCCATATACATTACTGAGTGATTGAGTATTCCGAAAGTGTGAGTGCACGAAGCTTCTATTGTGGTGCATTACGTACAGCATGTACATTGGCATGTAGATATAGAGAGGTCGTATTCCTCATACATTCAGAATTGATCTATCTTGCTTGCACTAAGTTTAACTTTTGAACTTGAAAGTATGCCTATCTTTCTATGTAGTAATTTCTGTAATTGAACTATATCCGTGAAGCTCGTCACTACTTTCAGGTCCATTATTTAGTCTTGCCTACACTTCTGTGCAGATCCAGGTATTTCTAGACACGGTGGGTGTTTATCTCTTTGCACAGCTTGATCGTTTGGAGATTTCAATGTAGCTGCCCGGCGTTCGTTGACCTTGTCTTTCCTTCCCTATCTTTCATCTTTATGTATTTAGTTTTAGTGTTTCATGGACAGTATTTCTAGACTTGTATTGTATAGACGTTCATGTACTCGACACCCCGATGTTTGGAATTTTCGTATTGGCTTTTGACTTTCTATCCAGTTTTTTTAGGGTTTTGATGATTTACACCTGTGTTATTCTTACTTTTCATTTAAAAGTGTTGGAAGTATTTTGAAGTGTCGGCTTGCCTAGTACTACGTTAGGCGCCATCATGACAGGTTAGTTTTGGGTCTTGAGAAGTCGGTATTCGAGCCTAGGTTACATAGGTCTCACGAGTCGTAAGCAGGTTTAGTAGAATCTTGCGGATCGGTACGGAGAAGTCTATACTTATCTTCGAGAGGCTGCCGAACCCTTAGGAAACTTCACATTCTATTGTATTTTTGTCGTGGGAATTTGTTGATGCCGGTCACTAAATTTCTGTTGTTTTATTCTCTCACAGATGGTGAGGACACGTGCTAACGGGCAGGACAACCAACCACCATTACCACCAGCTAGGGCCAAGAGAGGCTGAGATTGCGGTAGGGGCCGCGGTAGGGGCAGAGGTACAACTCTTACAGCAACTAGAGCAGCGCCTGCAGATCCACTTGTTGCTCCAACTCAGGAGTAGGTTCCGGATGTGGTGAGCCAGCTAGGCCAGCTCAAGCCCCAGCTATGCCTATTGTGATTCTAGGCTTCAAGAGGCTTTGACCCAGATATTGACTGTTTGCACTGGACTTGCTCAGGCAGTTTCTGTTCCGATCACGGTAGCCACTTCTCAGGCCGGGGGAGGTACTCAGACTCCCGTCGCCTGTACACCAGAGCAGGTGATGTAGGGACTTCAGACGCCGAGTACTACCAGCCTAGCCGGTTGTAGTTGCTCAAACCCAGGTGGGTCCCGTTATGACTGATGATGAGCAGAGGAGACTGGAGAGATTTGGGAGGCTCTAGCCTCCAGCATTCAGTGGGGCTGAGTTTGAGAATACACAGGACTTTTTTGACAGGTGCCAGCGGATTCTTCGCACGGCAGGTATTCTCGAGACCAGTGGGGTCTCATTTACTACTTTTCAATTTATTTGAGCTACCTTCAGATGGTGAGAGGCTTACAAGAGGCACAGGCCAGTCGGTGCAGCACCACTTACATAGCGTGAGTTCTCCGTTCTCTTCTTGGGGAAGTTCGTGCCATAGTCTCGCAAGGAGGAGTTGCGTAGACAGTTTGAGCAGCTACGTCAGGATGGCATGTTTGTGATTCAATACGAGATGAGATTTTCCTAGTTGGCCCGTCATGCAGTTTGGTTGGTTCCCACAGATAGGGAGAGGATTAGGAGGTTCATTGATAGTCTCACATATCAATTGTGGTTTCTTATGACTCAGGAGAGGGTATCTGGTGCTGCTTTCAACAAGGTGGTCGATATTGCTCGGAAGATAGAGATGGTCCGTAGTCAGGTGGCTCATCCAGTTCACTGTGGTGCATCATCCAGCCATGGTTCATACAATGCTCGTCAGAGTCAGTCATCTCTCAGTGCCCTTCCAGCTCAGAATTCGTCCTGTGCTCCTCTAATTCAAGGTTCATCTGCACCGGGTGCTTCTAGCTGGTATTCTGATTCTCCGCCTTAGTACTTGCCGCTATTTTTAGAGAGGGGTTGTTTTGAGTGTGGAGATTTGGGTCACATAAAGAGATATTGCCCTCGCCTTTCCGGAGGTCCCGCTCAGCAGAGGAGTCAGACTACGACTTCAGTACCAGTTGCTTCACCACCCGCCTAGCCAGCTCGTGGTGGGGCTCAGTTAGCGAGGGGTCGTCCAAGAGGGGGAGGCCAATCAGGTGGCAGTCAGGCCTAATTCTATGATATTCCTTCCAGGCCGGATGTTGTTGCTTCAGATGTAGTGATCATGGGTAGTGTCTCAGTATGCCACATGGATGCTTCTGTATTATTTGACCCTGCTTCCACTTATTCGTATGTATCATCATATTTTGCTCATTATCTGGATATGCCCTGTGAGTCCTTAGTTTCATATGTTCATGTATCTATGCCAATGGGCGACAGACCGTGTATATCGGTCGTGTGTAGTGACTACTGGGGAATTAGAAACTAGAGTTGATCTCTTATTGCTTAGTATGGTTGATTTCGACGCGATCTTTGGTATGGATTGGTTGTCTCCATGTCGTGCTATTCTGGATTTTCAGGCTAAGACCCTGACGTTGGGGATGCCGGAGTTGCCAAGGATTGAGAGGAGAGGTTCTCTAAACTATGTTCCCAGTAGAGTGAGTTCATATTTGAAGGCCTAGCGAATGGTTGGGAAGGGTTGTTTATCTTATTTGGCCTTTTGTGAGGGATGTTGGTGCTGATACTCCTACTATTGATTATGTTCCGGTGGTGCGAGACTTTCCTGATGTGTTTCCTGCAGACCTATCGGGCATGCCGCCTAACAGGGATACTGACTTTGGTATTGACTTGGTGCCGGGCACTCAGCCTATTTCTATTCCACCGTATCGTATGGCACCAGCTGAGTTGAAGGAATTGAAGGAGCAGCTTTAGGAACTTCTTGATAAGGGGTTTATTAGGCCTAGTGTGTCGCCTTGGGGTGCACCAGTTCTGTTTGTGAAGAAGAATGATGGTACAATGCGGATGTGCAACTCTAGGCAGTTGAACAAAGTTACAATCAAGAACAAGTATACTTTGTCACGCATTGGTGATCTATTTGACCAGCTTCAAGGAGAGAGAGCATTCTCTAAGATTGATTTAAGGTCTGGGTATCACCATTTGAAGATTCAGGACTCGAATATTCTAAAGACAGCATTCAGGACCCGATATGGTCATTATGAGTTCCTTGTGATGTCTTTTGCGCTGACCCACACCCCAGCAATATTCATGCATATGATAAACAGTATATTTCAGCCTTATCCCGACTCGTTTGTCATAATATTCATTAATGATATCCTGATGTATTCTCATAGCCAGAAGGAGCATGCCAGTATTTGAGGATTGTGTTGCAGCGGTTGAGGGAGGAGAAGCTTTATACCAAGTTCTGCAAGTGTGAGTTTTGACTTAGTTCAGTGGCGTTCTTGGGGCATATGGTGTCCAGTGAGGGAATTCAGGAGGATCTAAAGAAGACAGTGGCAGTTCAGAACTGGCCGAGACCGTCCTCAGCTATGGGGATTCGGAGCTTTCTCGGCGTGGCCGGTTATTATCTTCGCTTCGTGGGGGTTTTCTCGTCTATTGCATTGCCTTTGACCAAACTGACCCAAAAGGGTGCTACTTTCAGGTGGTCAGATGAGTGTGAGGAGAGCTTTCAGAAGCTTAAGACTGCCTTGACCACAACTCCAGTTCTAGTTTTGCCTTCAAATTCAGGCTCTTATACAATGTATTCTGATGCTTCTCGGATTGGTATTGGGTGTGTCTTGATGAAGGAAGGTAGAGTTGTTGCTTATGCTTCACGCCAATTTAAGCCCCATGAGAAGAACTACCATGTTCATGATTTAGAGTTGGTTGCCATCGTTCATGCATTGAAGATTTGGAGGTATTATCTCTACGGTGTGTCTTGTGGGGTATTTACGAATCACCGAAGTCTCCAGCACTTGTTCAAACAAAAGGATCTAAATTTGAAAGCAGCGAAATTGGTTGGAGCTGCTAAAGGATTATGATATCACCATTTTGTATCATCCTGGAAAGGCCAATGTGGTGGCCGATGCCTTGAGTAGAAAGGCGGTGAGTATGGGTAGCCTTGCATTCATTCTTACTGGTGAGAGACCTCTTGCAGTTGATGTTCAGGCCTTGGCCAACCAATTCGTGAGATTAGATGTTTCGGAGCCCAATCGGGTTTTAGCTTGTGTAGTTTCTCGGTCTTCCTCATATGATTGCATCAGAGAGCGCTAGTATGATGATCCTCATTTGCTTGTCCTTAAGGACACGGTTCAGCACAGTGATGCCAGGGATGTTACTATTGGAGATGACGGTGTATTGCGGATGCATGGCAGGCTATGTGTGCCCAATGTAGATGGTTTGCATGAGTTGATTCTCCAGGAGGCGCACAGTTCGCGGTACTCCATTCATCCAGGTGCCGCAAAGATGTATCAGGACTTGAGACAGCGTTATTGGTAGAGGAGAATGAAAGAATGATATAGTAGGATGTGTAGCTCGCCTTAACTATTAGCAGGTGAAGTATGAGCATTAGAGACCGGGTGGATTGTTTCAGAGGCTTGAGATTCTGAAGTTTAAATGGGAGAGCATATCACCGTGGATTTTGTAGTTGGGCTCCCACGGACTTCGAGGAAGTTTGATGCTATTTGGGTGATTGTGGATCGGTTGACCGAGTCCGCGCACTTCATTCCAATTGGGGCTGCTTATTCTTCAGAGCGGTTGGCTGAGATTTAAATCTGCAAGATTATTCGCCTTCACGGTGTGCCAGTGTCCATCATTTCAGATCGGGGCACGCAATTTACATTGCAGTTTTGGAGAGCCGTGTAGCGAGAGTTGGGCACCCAGGTTGAGTTGAGTATCGCATTTCACCCTCAGACAGACGGATAGTTTGAGCGCACTATTCAGATATTAGAGGACATGCTACGCGCTTTTGTCGTTGATTTCGGTTCTTGGGATCAGTTTCTACCACTCACGGAGTTTGCCTACAACAACAGCTACCAGTCGAACATTCAGATGGCTCCATATGAGACTCTATATGGGAGACGGTGTCGATCTCCGGTGGGTTGATTCGAGCCGGGGGAGGTTAGGATATTGGGTACTAACTTGGTTCAGGATGCTTTGGACAAGGTTAAATTGATTCAGGATCAGCTTCGCACGACATAGTCTAGTCAGAAGAGTTACGCTGATAGAAAAGTTTGGGATGTTGCTTTCATGGTTGGGGAGAAAGTACGGCTCAAGGTGTCGCCCATGAAGGGTGTTATGAGGTTCAGGAAGGAGCGCAAGTTGAGCCCTCGATATATTGGGCCGTTTGAAGTACTTTAGAGGATTGAAGAGGTGGCTTACAAGCTTGTCTTGCCACCTAGTTTGTCGAGTATGCATCTAGTGTTTCATGTTTCTATGCTCTGGAAGTATGTCAGCGATCCATCTCATGTTTTAGATTTCAGCACGGTTCAGTTGGATGGTGATGTGACATATGATGTGGAGCCGGTGGCCATTTTGGATCGACAGGTTCGAAAGTTGAGATCAAAAGACATAGCTTTAGTTAAGGTGCAGTGGAGAGGGCAGCCAATTGAGGAGGCTACTTGGGAGACCGACCGGGATATGCGGAGTAGATATCCACACCTATTTGAGACTCCAGGTATGTTTTTAGACCCGTCCGAGGACGAACATTTGCTTAAGAGAGGGAGGATGTAATGACCTGGCCGGTCGTTTTGAGAGTTGTTGTCCCACTCCCCCATTTACTGCTCATTTTGTGCTTTATAGTTGTAATGTGACTTGTCGGGATAGTCAGTTTGGGTCCGGAGAGATTCCGGAATGAACTGAGATACTTAGTCTCAAAGTTGGAAGCTAAGTTAAAAAGGTTGACCGGATGTTGACTTATGTATAAATGACTCCGGAATGGAGTTTTGATGATTCTGGTAGCTCCTTCTAGTGATTTGGACTTAGGAGTGTGTCCGGATTGTGATTTAGAGGTTAGCAGTTGAATTAGGCTTGAAATGGCAAAAAATGAAAATTTGAAAGTTTGACTGAGAGTGGACTTTGTGGTTACCTGGCTTGGATTGGAGTTCCGGGAGTTGGAGTAGGTACGTGGTGTCATTTGTGAATTGTGTGAAAAATTTGGGGTCAATCAGACGTGATTTGATAGGTTTCGGCATCGTTTGTAGAAGTTAGAATTTCCTTAGTTTCAATAGGGCTGAATTGGGGTGCAATTCGTATTTATGATATTGTTTGAGGTGATTTGAGGTCTCGACTAAGTTCGTATCATGTTTTAGGACTTGATGGTATATTTGGTTTAAGTCTCGAGGGCTTCGGGTGAGTTTCAGATGGTTAATGGATCAATTTTGGACTTGGAAGACTGCAGAAGAATTTCCGGTGTCCAGTTCTAGTTTCCTCTGTCGTGTTCGCGAAGGGAGTCACGCGTTCGCGAAGGGTAGCTGATGGAAGGTGAGGATTTTTTCTTCGCGTTCGTGAAGAGGGAGACGCGTTCGTGAAGGTCTGGGTAGTTGGTGCATTGCAAAAGCGAGAAGGGGAATGCGTTCGCGAAGAGGAGAGGAGGCAGCTAGGACCCCACACGTTTGGTCTACGCGTTCGCATAAGGTAGGTCGCGTTCGCAAAGCATGGGGTCAGCAAGGCATCATGTTCCCAAGAGGTGCCTCCCGTTCGTGTAGGAGGCTTTTGGGGAGCAGATTCATTTGTGCTACGCGAACGCGAGAAGGGGGTCGCATTCGCGAAGAAGGGATACCTGGGCAGATTTAAACATTTCAAAAATGAGGGTTTGAGTTCATAACACAAAATTGATTTTGGGAGCTCGGTGGGAGGCGATCTTTGGAGAAATTTTCTAGTGGGTGATTGGGGTAAGTGATTCTTATCTAGTTTTGGTTAATTTTTATGATTATGTCTTTGATTTCATCATTTAATTAGTGATTGGGGGTGGAAAATTGAGAAAAATGGAGGAAAGTTCTTAGGCCGAATTTTGAGGTTTTGATCGAGATTTTGGTATTGGATTAAAGTAATTTTGGTATGGTTGGACTCGTGGTTGAATGGGTGCTCGAATTTTGTGACTTTTACCCGATTATGAGACATGGACTCGGGGGCCGACTTTTGAGTTGACTTTTTGACTTTTGATTAAGAGCTTAGTATTTTCTAATGGAATTGATTCCTTTAGCTCGTGTTGATTGTATTGAATTATTTATGACTAGATTCGAGGCATTCGGAGGCCATTTCGCGAGGCAAGGGCGTGTTGGAGTAGAGATTTGCACAGTTTGAGGTAAGTAACAGTTCTAAATTTGATTCTGAGGGTATGAAACCCCATAATATGTGTCATGAGATTGGTTTTGAGGTGACGCACATACTAGGTGACGAGCGTGTGCGCGTGTATTGTAGGAATTATGACTTGGTCAATTCCATGGAACTGAATAGTTAAAAAAATCTGTTGTTATCCGTATATTCTCCGTGTGCTATAGACATTGAACTGCAAATCATGTTCGAAATCATGTTTAGACTATGTGTTGGTACTGTAGGGACCCATAGAGGTCGTGTACATGTTGAATTATCTGCTAAATTGTTGTTAGTACTCAGCCACGGTTTCACTTGCATATTACATCTCAGTCTCTATTGTTCATTATTGATACATTATATCATTGCTGTTTGGGCTGATTATCATGATTATTGAGAGCCCGAGAGACTAGAAAGGTTGATGACTGAGTGAGGCCGAGGGCCTGATATTGTGAGGATATTATGGGATTGGACTGCACGCCGCAGCATGTCTTATTAATTTGTGTCTTGATTGGCTTGTTATAGAACTTGGGC
Source organism: Nicotiana obtusifolia (assembly GCA_002018475.1). Taxonomy (NCBI): domain Eukaryota; kingdom Viridiplantae; phylum Streptophyta; class Magnoliopsida; order Solanales; family Solanaceae; genus Nicotiana; species Nicotiana obtusifolia. The sequence goes on along the minus strand of MCJB01000939.1, from coordinate 2,160 downwards.
TAAAGGAGCCCCTCCAGAGTCTACACACACATAGTGTACCCAGTTAATTTATATTGAGGGATGGATCTTCCCTGGGCATGGATCTTGCCCGAATCATTTATATTTAGGGATGAATTTTTCCTGGGCTGGATTGACCTTATACAGTACTGAGTGACTGACTGTCACTCAATATATATATTTGGGATGGATCTTCCCCGGCTGGATTGGCCATATACATTAATGAGTAATTGAGTATTCCAAAAGTGTGAGTGCACGAAGCTTCTAGTGTGGTGCATTACATACACCATGTACATTGGCATGTAGATATAGAGAGGTCGTATTCCTCATTTCAGCCAAAATTGACCTATCTTACTTGCACTGAGTTTAACTATTGAAATTTAAAGCATGCCTATCTTTCTATGTAGTAATTTTTGTAATTAAACTGTATCCATGAAGCTCGTCACTACTTTCAGTCAATTATTTAGTCTTGTTACTTACTGAGTTGGTTGTACTTACGCTATACCCTGCACTCCATGTGCAGATTCAGGTGTTTCCGGACATGGTGGGTGTTGATCTCTTTGCACAACTTGATCGTTTGGAGATTTCGAGGTAGTTGCCCGGTGTTCGCAGACCTTGTCTCTCCTTCCCTATCTTTCAGCTTTATGTATTTAGTTTAGTGTTTCATGGACAATATTTCTAGATTTGTGTTGTATAGATGTTCTTGTACTTAGTGACATCCCGATGTTGGGTATTTCCGTATTGGCTTTTGACTTTCTATCCAATTTTTTGAGGCTTTTGATGATTTACCCCCATGTTATTCTTACTTTTCATTTAAAAGTGTTGGAGGTATTTTGAAGTGTCAGCTTGCCTAGTACTACGTTAGGTGCCATCACGACAGGCTATTTTTGGGTCGTGATAACTTATGGTGACGGTTATTATACTATTGGAACGGTTATTCTTCAGAAGTGTACCAGAAGCCTTTTAACTCTATTGGGACGGTTAAAACCATTCCAATATATTATCTACCGTAACAGTTACAAAACTATTACATAATAATTGTTCCAATAAAATCATTTTCTAGTAGTGTACCTTGTGCACCGAGGCAACTCTGTGCACAAAGCTTCTCACATTCACGCATGATTTTCGGAAAAGAACCGCGCTCCAAGAGATGGTGGCGGATATTGATACCCCTTGACTTCTTGGTGAGTTTATTTCCTTATATTTTGACTCCCCTTAATGAAAATCCTGGCTCCGCCACTAGTTGTGGAGACAGCCTACCCTAATACAAATATTAGCTTTTGCTTCCATACATAGTTCGAATTCGTAACCCACAAGTCATTCGAAAATAATTTCATCATTGCTTCAAGTCTCACTTGGCTTCCTGACACACTTAATTGTATTCAAATCAATTTAGCAGTAAAATCTCCTACTATTTCTGGAAGTGACTATTAGTTCAATGTGTAAGAACCTTCTATTTTTACCTTCATATGATTTCTAGCAGCTTTTTGACTTAAATATGTAATAAAAGATTAGAAATTAGAAACATTACCCAGTGACATACATCTCCACTGTGGGGATAACACACTCCCTTGATGAATTCAATTAAGTGGCATCACATACCTATTAGGAGAATATATTTTATATTAGGAAAGTATATTTTATATTAGGAGAATATATTTTATATTAGGAAAGTATCTTTATTATTCCATATCTTCCATTGATTTGATTTAGTTCCTATACTAATCCCTATTGGTCTTTGATTTGTATTCTAGCACTATAAATAAGGATCATGTAAACCATTGAGAATCAATAAAGAAGATCATATTCCTTCATGGTAATCAGAGCCTTTTTACTCTAAATTTTTTTTTTTCGCCCATCCCCTCATCATGGGTGATGAACCGGCAACTACTAACAACAACAACTCTATTGCCGACAAACAACCACTACACCCGGCCTATACGGTCACCAACATCAACACATCACCAGATTTCGGCCCAACAGGAAATAATGCTCTCAACCCAAGTGATATCGGCACAACTCTCACAAATTTGAATCTCAATTACACTGACCCACAGTGGTACATGGACACCGGTGCATCCTCACACATCACATCGGATTCAGGTAAATTAATCACTCCATGTTTATTACCTATAAATCCTATTTTTGTCGGTAATGGTGAAC
>MCJB01000938.1:0-16485 GCA_002018475.1 Nicotiana obtusifolia | reverse complement strand
TTTTTTTTTTTTTTTTTTTTAGTTTTATTGAAATCAAGTCACCTAAAGGCACCCTCGAAATTGGCATTGTTACTATGTCACGGGAACCGTACCCATAGTCGCAATGTTGTTAATCGCGCCTAACGCAAACTACGAAGGTTTGAAGCATTAAGGCTTAATTATTTAAAACATGTATTTAATTCTAAGAGGGCCATAAGTGATTGTCGTTAATTGTATGGCTCACCTCTATTAATTAAGAAAATCTTTATGTTTAAAGTGTAAGACCAATAGCAGGGAACTTGATTAGTTTCTAATTAAACATAGGGTCTACTTGGACTCTAGGGTCTTAAAGTAAACTAATCAACCTAAAGCCCAATTACAAATACAACTATTAACTAAAAAAAATAATTATTTTCTGAATTTTGCATTAACAGCATTATTTACAACATAGCAGATTTAAGCAACAAGCCAATCAATACGAACTTAATTACAGACATAGCCATCAGCAAAGAAAACGACTATATTCAGCGTGTTACATTAACAACACCTTTTCCAGAATAGCCAGCTTAAAACAAGCCAATCAACACAATTACAAACATAGCCAAACTTCATAAAAAAAAACTACATTCTAAATGTTAAATTAGCAGCACTATTTCCAGAACAGTAACCTTGAAACAGGCCAATCAAACATGAGTCCAATTACAAATATAACCACTGATTTCATAACAAAATTATATTATTTTTTTTTGAATTTCGGCATCCATTTTCAAGAGATAAACAGATTTTAATCTTAAAATGAAAAGATTCCAGCGAGGCAGACTCAATTACAAACATAGCCAATGATTCCATAACAAAACTATATTTTTGAATTTCAGCACCAATCTTCAAAAAAAAAAAAACAGCCACATTTAAACTATAATTCTAATTCCAAAAACAGTCCTGTTTAAATCTTGTTATTAGTTTCAAAAGAACAGTCATGCTTAGCACTTGATAAATTTTCGGAGCCGTTGGATCTATTAAGATCAACGGCTCAGATGAGCCTGTCGAGTGGAACAGTGTCGTTTTGGTTCAAGAAAGGGGGGAACGGATTTTGGGCCAAGTCCGATTATTCATTTTGGGCTCCGTTTGATTTCAAAATATGTTAGCCCAATCCCGTTCTCCTCTTTTATTTCATTTTCAAAATTTCTGTTATTATTATTATTATATTTTTTTCTTTGATTTTCTCTTTTTAATTTTAAAACTTAGAGGACTTACTAATTAAACTCCTAAATTACCAAAGTGTGAAATTAAACTAGATATTTATTTACAAAAATTATAATAACCCTTGAATCTAAGAATTAAAGATTAGAAATTAAGGAAAGTGTAAAGTGAACTATTTTTATGAATTCTTTTTCAATCTTATAAAACCAACAACTACTAGTTTAATCCTAAAAAATGTAAAATAAATCCTAAATGCAATGCATGATATTTTGAGTATTTTCATGAGTTGGTTACTTAAAAATTAAACTAAACAAGCAAATATAAGTAATTAAAAAAAAATCTAATAAAACTCCTAAAATGGCTAATGATTAATTAAAAAATTAGTTTATTGATTTATAGAATTATTTCGGGTATTGGCAAAAATCACGTGCTCACAGCTACCCCTATTTGCTCGGAGACACGAAGGGTTTTCGGGCAAAGATAAAATGAGCAATTCTGCGGGATTTTTGCCTATCCCAAACTCCATGAGAAGCATTTTTGAAAAGAGTCTGACCGAACCTTGCTTCAAAGGTTACCTACATATCCTTGGCTATAAGGGAATCTGGTCAGTGTAGTTCGGAGAGTTTGGCAGGTGGACTACCAGGGAACTGTGATTTTCGCTGTTGCTGCTGCTGTTACTGCTTGCTGCACTCCTTATTACACCAAAATGAAGAAATAAAAAGCTAGACTAGCTACGTCTATCAAACTATGAATTACAAGATTTCAATCTACAGATTTCTTGAAACTTGATCTTGAGTCTTAACTGGTTTTCGGGGCAGACTCCGATCTGAATCTTCTTGATGTTCATCAGATGTAGGTGCTGGTTCTTTCTTCGATTTTTGAATCAAAGCAAAGCATGCGAGGCTTATGACTTTCGTCAAATTTTGAATATGTCGCATCTTTGTTCATTACATCATTTGAATTTGCTCCCTTTTGTTCTCTTCTTTTCTTTTTTCTAGACTGAGACTCATTTTAGTCATCTCAACTTTGTGCCTCAAGGGAAAACCTGCTCAGACACCAAACCAAATTAAACGAAAAGAATTATCCTGTCCTAGTTTCCATTGGGACAAGTTTGTGAGTTATTTGTAACTAAAAGCTAAATAATAAAATAAAGAAAGGATTGCCAGGTTATGCTGGGAAGTCGACCGAGTTATGCTGGAGAAAGTAAAGTTCTCGGGTTATGCCGAGGGTGTTATCTGCATATTCTACTGGGGAAAAAGAAAAAGAATTCCTAGGTTATGCCAGGATAAAAAGGAAGGTCCTTGGTTTATGCCAAGGGGTCCACGGGTTATGCTAGGGATAATAGAAGATAAAGGTCTTTGGGTTATGCCAAAGAGGTCCTCGGGTTATGCCGGGGAGTCTACGGATTATGCTGGGAAAAGGAAAAGAAAGATCTTTGGGTTATGCCAAAGAGGTCCACGGGTTATGCCGGGGAATAAGAGAGAAGCAAAGTCTTTGGGTTTTGCCAAAGAGGTCCGCGGGTTATACCGGGGATGAATGAAAAGACCTTTGCGTTATGCCAAAGGGATCCACGGGTTATGCCGGGGATGATGGTTAAGACCTTTGGGTTATGCTAAAGGGATCCACGGGTTATGCCGAGGATGAGGGTTAAGGCCTTTGGGTTATGCCAAAGGGATCCAGGGGTTATGCCGGGGATGAGGGTTAAGACCTTCGGGTTATGCCAAAGGGATCCACGGGTTGTGCCGAGGATGACGGAAAAATAGAGGGTCTCTGGGTTATGCCAAAGAAATCCAAAATAATGTAAGGAAGAGTTTAGAGGAGACTTCCCTCTGATTATTGCTGCAAGACCGTTTTTAGCCTTTGTGTAGTTTCCTTCTGATTACACCTGCTTTTTGCGAGGTTGATTTGGATTGCACCGATGTCCTGTTTTTAAACAAAGAGCAATTGTTAGTTTGAAACGGTGATTGGTTTTGTGGCCTTGATGATTCTGATCACTCAATCCCGGCCTAACTTTGGCGAGAACCTCTGCTTCTTGCTTGGTTTTCTGGAAGTTAATTTCTTTCTTGAACCGAGGGACTCAATTTTGTAAATTTGTTGTGACAACTTGCCCATATGGGGTTTTGTCTTTTGACCTTTTCTTGTCTCCGGGTTTTCTTTTGGCTTTCTTCCCATTTTCACAACTTTGGGGTTTCAGGGCATCAGCCATCATGGCCAGTCGGGGTCGACTCGGTACACCTGCTGAGGCTGGTATATTCTTTTGGATCTGGCTGTTACTAAGTGGGACCCTGTAAAACTAGTCTTGCCACCTTTTCTTTGTATTAGTTTCGAAAACAGATTTAGACCGAAAGGGATTCAAAGAAAAGTAAACAAAGGGCTAGAAAATGAATTTAGAAAAGTGTCCCTTTCGGGAAAGAAAGAAGGACTTATCTGGAGTGCATGCAGACTTCAAATAGACATGACATGCCTCTTGGACAGGATGCCCGATCTGCGCAACTATCCAACTTCTTTATGAAACCATCACCATCCGTATTCTGAAACCGAGAAAACCTTGCCAGGACTCTTTTAGTACCCATAGCAGCAAAGATTCCTGCTTTTCGATCAATGGCGCCCTTTGCGGGTTTTCGCCAATTGACCTCTCTTATTTCTCTTCTCACCGCCGCCTTGTAGTTTCACTAACAAGACTCTCTCATTTTCAATTTCTCTGCTCACGTCGCCTTACGGTGCCCGTGTGGGTTTTCATCAATAAGACTCTCTCATTCTATTTCTCTCATTTTGAATGCATTCTCTGATTTTAGGAACCTTTCACCGATTGATCGGAAGGACTTGAACAGGATTTGGCAAAAGAGAGTTTTGATTGAATTACAACTTTGGAACACCGCCGAACCGTTATAACATCTGCCGCATTTCATTTTGGGGGAATTTGGGTTTTATTTTGGTGTGATTGAACCTCAGGGAGAGGCTGCCTACGTATCCTTTCGGAATCAAGTCAGACGTAGTTAAGGCTACGTTGGTTTTGGATTTTTGTTTTGTTTTCCTTTTCTTTTCTTTTTTTTTCCAACTAAACTTTGCAGTGATGCGTTCGAGTTCCAAAGAGGGTGATCAAAGAAGAATGACCGGCTCGATGGATTAGCAAAGGATTGGAGTGTTTGAGGTAGCGAGAATGAAGGCCTTCGTCATCTCAATCAGAAAGATTGCACATAGTACCTTTTGACTGCATCCGCATTCACTGCTGTCTCGGGATCATTTCCTTCAATGTCTCCCAAGTACAGTGCTCCTCTCGGCAATATCTTTCTGATGATATATGGGCCTTTCCAATTAGGAGCGAACTTTCCTTTTTCTTCCTGATGATGGGGAAGAATTCATCTTAAAACGAGTTGCCCCACTTCAAACTTTCTGGGTCGTACTTTCTTGTTGTAAGCACGAGCCATTCTTTGTTGATATAACTGTCCATGGCAAACTGCGGTCATCCGCTGTTCATCAATCAAGGTTAACTGTTCCAGGCGGGTTTTGACTCACTCACTATCTTCAATTTCAGCTTCGACAATAATCCGTAGGGAAGGAATTTCTACTTCCGCTGGTATCACGGTTTCAGTGCCGTAAACCAAAAGATATAGAGTTGCTCCAATTGATGTACGCACAGTGGTGAGGTACCCCAATAATGCAAATGGCAACTTTTCATGTCATTGCCTGGAACTTTGAATCATCTTCCTCAAAATCTTTTTGATGTTTTTGTTTGCTGCTTCCACGGCACCATTGACTTTGGGCCGATAGGGAGTAGAGTTTCTATGTGTTATTTTGAATTGTTCGCATATTTCACTCATCAAATGACTATTCAAATTTGCAGCATTATCTGTGATGATGGTTGCGGGGATGCCAAAACAGCATATGAGATTGGAGTGCACGAAATCCACTACCGCTTTCTTGGTCACAGATTTGAAGGTGATTGCTTCAACCCATTTTGTGAAGTAATCGATGGCCACCAATATGAATATGTGCCCATTTGAGGCTTTTCGCTCGATCGGCCCAATGACATCCATGCCCCAGGCAACAAATGGCCAAGGTGACGACATGAGATGTAGTTCTGTGGGAGGTGCATGAATCGAATCACCGTGCACCTGACACTGATGGCATTTACGAACAAAGCTGAAACAGTCCTTTTCTATGGTCAACCAGTAATAGCCCGCTCAGAGAATTTTTTTCGCTAAAACATACCCGTTCATGTGGGGTCCGCACACTCCTGCGTGCACTTCATGCATGATCTTTCCAGCCTCTTCGTCATTAACGCATCTTAACAGATTGAGGTTCGGAGTCCTTTTGTATAGGATATCACCACTTAAGAAGAAACCACTTGCCTGTCGTCTGATGGTTCTCTTTTGGTCTCCACTGGCTCGATCCGAGTATTCTTTAGTTTTCAGAAACCTCTTAATGTCATGATACCATGGTTGAGTATTTGTTTCTGCTTCAACCGTGTTACAATAATCGTGCCTTTCGCGGATCTGGATCTCCAGAGGATCAATGTGGGCATTGCTTGGGTATGTCAGCATCGAGGCCAAAGTAGCTAGTGGGTCAGCTAATTCGTTGTGACAACGTGGGATGTATCTAAACTCTATTGATTCGAATCATCTGCTCAGATATTTCACATGTTGTTTATATGGAATAATCTTGATGTCTCGGGTTTCCCATTCCCCTTGGGCTTGTCAGATGATCAAATCCGAGTCTCCCATAATTAACAAATGTGCAACATCCTGGGCGATTGCCATATTCATACCCATAATGCAAGCTTCATACTCAGCCATGTTGTTTGTGCAGAAAAACCGAAGCCTGGCTGTGGCCGGATAATGCTGACCATCAGGCGAGAGCAGGATTGCCCCAATCCCAACACTTTTTGCATTTACTGCTCCATCGAAGAACATTTTCCAAGTATTGGTGTCGTCAGATATTATCTCAATTGAATTTACTTCCTCGTCCGGGAAGTAAGTGTTCAAGGGCTGATATTCATCATCAACAGGGTTTTCAGCCAGATGGTCTGCTAAAGCTCGGGCTTTCATCACCGTGCGAGTGACATAGACTATGTCAAATTCTGTGAGCAGAATCTGCCACTTTGCTAATCTTCCAGTGGGCATCGGCTTCTTGAATATGTATTTTAGAGGATCCAGTCTGGTTACGAGATAGGTGGTGTGTGCTTGCAAGTAATGCCTTAGCTTCTGAACGATCCAAGTTAAAGCACAACAAGTTCTTTCCAGTAGAGTATACTTGGCTTCATAGTTGGCGAATTTCTTGCTCAGATAGTAGATAGCCTGTTCTTTCCTTCCGGTCACATCATGTTACCCGAGGACACAACCGAAAGAATTTTCCAGGACTGTCAGGTACAAGAACAGAGGTCTCCCTGGTTCAGGTGGGACCAACACTGGCGGATTCGACAGATACGTTTTGATTTTGTCAAAAGCTTCTTGGCATTCATCTGTCCATTTAATAGCCGCATCTTTCTTTAACAAGCGGAATATGAGTTCATATGTAGAAGTCAGTTGAGCAATGAACCGACTGATATAGTTCAATCTTCCCAGAAGACTCATGACGTCTTTCTTGGTTTTGGGAGGGGGTAAGTCTCGAATAGACTTTATCTTGGTTGGGTCTAGCTCAATGCCCCTTCGACTGACTATGAAACCCAAGAGCTTGCCAGATGGGACTCCAAACGCGCATTTGGCTGGATTCAGCTTCAAATCGTATTTGCGCAGCCTCTCGAAGAATTTCCTCAAATCTCGGACATGATCCTCTTTAGTTTTAGATTTGATGATCACATCGTCCACATATATTTCTATTTCCTGATGCATCATGTCGTGGAAAATGGCAGTCATGGCCCTCATATATGTTGCCCCGGCATTTTTTAGTCCGAATGGCATGACCCTGTAACAATATGTGCCCCAAGGTGTGGTGAATGTTGTCTTTTCAGCGTCTTTTTTGTCCATCAACACCTGATCATATCCTGCATAACAATCCACAAAGGATTGTATCTAATGTTTGGCACAATTGTCAACCAGAATATGGATGTTTGGCAAAGGGAAATTATCCTTTGGACTTGTTTTATTCAAATCTCTGTAGTCCACACACACTCGGGTTTTCCGGTCTTTCTTTGGCACCGGGACTACATTGGCTAACCACGTGGTGTACTGGACAACCCGAATCACTCCTGCTTTCAGTTGCTTTGTGATCTCTTCTTTGATCTTGTCACTAATATCAGTTTTGAACTTTCTCTGCTTTTGCTGAACAGGGGGATAATCAGGGTATGTTGGCAATTTATGAACCACCATGTCAACACTGAGCCCTGGCATGTCGTCGTATGACCAAACAAACACATCTTTGAACTCGAACAAAAGTTGGATTAGTGCATCACGAGTTTTTTTCATTTGTGTGAATGCTTATCTTGGTTTCTCGAATTTCTTCAGAACTACCCAAATTAACCGGCTCAGTATCATTTAGATTTGGCTTAGGTTTATTCTCGAATTGTTTCAATTCTCGGTTAATTTCATTAAAAGCCTCTTCTTCATTACATTCCAGTTCTTGATTCATTACATCACAATTAGACAGCGTGTTTGGATCTGGGCATGAAGTCGGCAAGCATGTCATGTTATTTAAAGCCGCATTACTAGAACTGAAAAGAAGAAAGAAAAGTAAAATAACAGAATCAGAAGAGATGAATGATGAAATATTGATTTTCATTTCATTGAATTTTAAGATAACAGGGTTTACATTTGGACTTTAAAAGACGAGAAACTAAAAAGAAACATCCGAGTTACACCCTGGGATAACTCGTGATGTAGAAAAGGTGGCAAGACGAGTCTACCGGGACTCCCGCCTGATTGGGAAGGGCGTTGCCTTCCAAGTTTGCAATTTGGCGTCGGGCCCCATATACAGCACCTCAGTGGTGCTTGAGCCTTCCCCTTCCTGAACCATGTGGGTTTCATATAGAATTTGCTTCATGGCCCCACAAATTTCTTCAATCTCTTCAGCTGTAAAGGCTTCATCTTCCTCTTCGTCAACATATTTGGGTTTGACGAATGTTTTGTACAACGGCAGGATTGGCTTAGTCAATACCCAACCATCATTTTTCCTTTTCTTTGCCCATTTGAAATCAGCTGGTATGGGCCGGAAACCTAATCTGAAGAATCCCTCGCTAGCAGTCGAGGTGATGGGTTCAGTTATTCCCTGTAGTGATTTCCCGAGCCCTTTTCCGGGTTGGTAGCCGTGTCTGATCATTTCCTTGGCCACCATCATTGATGCATTTGACAGAAAGGGTTGAGGGCAAGGGTTTCCTTCCTCATATTGGTCTGCAACCACAATTTCGAAAGCTTGGTAGATTATATGCTCGCTTCCCTCTTTTGCCTCAAGAAATGGGACTGATGGATCCCGATAAATTGATTGTTCATCTTCCCCGTGGACCACGATCTCTTGATTTTCGTGTTAGAATTTGACCATTTGATGGAGAGTGGAGGGTACAGCCCCTGCTGCATGGATCCATGGACGTCCTAAAAGAAAATTGTAGGATGTGTCCATGTCTAGAACTTGGAAGGTTATTTCGAAATCGACTGGTCCGATAGTCAGAATCAAGTCGATCTCTCCAATGGTATCCCTTTTTAAACCGTCGAAGGCGCGTACACATACATCATTTTGCCTGATTTTCTTTGTGCATATTTCCATGCGTTGCAGGGTTGAAAGCGGGCAAATATCTACCCCAGAGCCTCCGTCTATCATGACTCTCTTCACATAGTACTATTCATATTTGACTGTTAGATGAAGGGCTTTGTTGTGGGCAGACCCCTCCGGGGTAAACCATTTTTTTTTGAAAGAAACTTGATGGGTTATAAAAAACTTTCAGCCATTCTTTCCAGCTGTTCTACTGTAGTTTCAACAGGGACATAGGCTTCATTGAGGGTTTTGAGCAAAACTCTCTGATGCTTATCTGAGCTCATTAATAGTGACAGAAGAGAAACCTGATCGGGGGATTGCCGGAGTTGATCGATAATTTCGTAATCTGCTGTTTTCATCTTTTGAACGAATGCCTCTGCCTCCTCAGGACTTACCAATTTTTTAGATGGGAAGCGTTTCTTGGTAACACTGTTTACTTACTTTAAATTGAGATATCTTTCAACCGGTTTGTCTTCCTGATTTTCTCCCAAGATTTCTTTACCCTTGTATGTTACCACTGTCTTGTTGTAATTCCATGGTACGGCAGTAGGATCCGTCATGGGCCTTTGTGGCGCGCGACCGATGACCACAGGCTCATTCAGCCTAGGTGGACATATTGGTCCCCGAACCACGTAGGTTCCCTTTGGCACATACATTCGAGTTTTTTATTTATTTAGCTCAAATCTCTTAGGAGGGCTTAATGGTTTCTGCTCTTTCTTCTGTCCCCGAGGAATGTAGAGAACAACATCTTTGGATGGTAATGACCTGATTTCAGTCTTTGACTTCTCTTCCACCTTTGGAGGAACACCTTGGCTTCTCTTCTCGGTGCTATCCTGTTTTGGGATAGCTTTTGATTTTATTTCTGTGTCAGCTATGGCAATGATAGCCTTCAAAGCTGGGTTGAACTCTTTGTCCTCACAAATCATTCCAAAAACCGGTCCGTTGTTGTGAGCCGGTAGTGGATTATTAGTTACATTAGGGACGTCCTCATCCCTTAGTACTATTCTTTTCTGTTCGATCAAGTCTTCCACTGCCCTTTTCAGTGTCCAGCAGTTTTCTGTATCGTGCCCTTCGGCCCCAAAGTGGTATGCACAGCGGGTGCCTCTTTGATAGGAGGGCGATTCTGGGTTTTGCCTAGTTCGGGGGAACAGGCTGGAGCAGACCCATTTGGACCAATTTTGGAAACAAGCTTGAATAAGGCTCCCCAATGGGTGTGAAATTTTTCCTTGGTGGCTCTCGAGCACGGAAATTGTTTTGTTGGGGTCGAGGATTATAGTAAGTTTGGTATGGAGGCTTATTTCTAGGAGGTGGAGCTCTACTTTGATTGAATGGTTGTTGAGGCCTGCCATATGGCTGGGCATTCATGACTGCGTATGGCGAATGGGCGTAAGCTACGTCCTGGTGGGGATAGTAATGCTGTGGGGCCCTTTCAGAGAAGAATGGTCTAGGTGGCCGAGGCTTTCTTGTACCTGAGGCGGCCATTGATGATTCCTCTTTCTTTTTCCTGTTGGCTAACCCTCCAGATCCGCCTTGAATGGCTTGGGAGGTGGCTCTGATTGCGGATTGGCTTAAAATCCATTCTGTTTTTAGGCTATTTTCTACCATTTCCCCCATCTTTATGGCTTCAGCGAATGGCTTCCCCATTACTGACATCATGTTTTGATAATAGTCAGCCTCTTGAGCTTGTAGGAAAACCATAACCATTTCAGCCTCGTCCATAGGAGGTTTTACCCTCGACTCTTGCTCGCGCCATCTGACGGCATATTCTCTGAAACTTTCAGTAGCTTTCTTCTTCAAATTGGCTAAGGAATTTCGGTCTAGTGCAATATCGATATTGTATTGGAACTGTCGGACGAAATCTCTTGCCAAATCATCCCAAATGTGCCATCTGGATATTTCCTGGTCCATATACCATTCAGAGGCGATGCCTGCTAAACTTTCCTCGAAATAGGCCATAAGGAGCTCTTCTTTTCTACCCGCTCCTCTTAACTAGTTGCAGTACCTTTTGAGATGAGCAATAGGTTCCCCATGCCCATCGTACTTTTCAAACTTTGGTGTTTTGAAGCCCACCGGCAGATGCACGTGAGGGAACATACATAGGTTCGCGTATGATACGCTTTTCTGTCCGCTTAGACCTTGTATGTTTTTAAGGCTTTGTTCAAGACTCCTCATTTTCCTCGCCATCTCATCTTGCTCGGGAGTCTTTATGCTTGTCTCCTGTCCTGGAGCAAACTCATATTTGGGCAATTGATGGTAAACCGTTGTGACAAACAGAGCTGATTCTACTGGAAAAGGCTGTGCCTGATATGAAAAAGGTGAAGGATTGAAACTTGGCCGGGGCAAAGTAGGTTGCGTTGTGGCCGCACAAGGTGGTGCCGTGAATATATTTGATGCCGAACCGGTATTTGATGCCTGAGGGTGATCTTCAGAGGGCGTTCCCACAAAATTGGTAGTTATGGTGGGATATCCCAATGGGTAACTTATTGGGATGTTAGTGGTCCCACTGGCCCTGGGAAAGAGCTCAGGAAATCCTGGGATTGCGCTCGGTGGTTCCTTTCCATTCGTCCAAGCATCCCACATCTCCATCATACGGAGACGTAATAGTCTGTTTTCTTCGGCAGTTGCCGATTCCGGGACCAATATGCCGGAAATTGGGTTTTCCTCTGTGATAGGAATGGTTGGCAATGTTATCTCTGACGCCATTTCAACACTTCCCTTCGACCTTGTGAAATATGGATGTGATGCCAGATCTCCACAAAATCAATCACCGAAATAGCAAAACCTATATACTCAACAGCGAACCGGTTAGTTCAGGGCAAATAACAGATAGGTAATCGCACATTGGGTGTGATGCACCTAAGCAGTTAAATGGATTCATATGTGTTTCACAACGGTTACGTGTTTCATTCCGGCTTTGCCTATTTCTTTTCTTTTGCTTTCTAATTCTCACTTTTTATTTCCGTTCTATTCTTGCTGTTTTCCTCTTCTTCTTTTTTTAATTAATTAGATACTATATAATTCTGAGGAAATAAATATGAAAATAGAGAAGCAACTTTCAATTTCCATTAACAAAACATTTCTGTTACAGACTCGATCTTTAAAGAAGAACAACAACAGACTTGAAACAATTCTCGAAATAAGAAAAGAAAAATACATATTGCAAAATCAGGAATACATTAAAGCTTCAGTTCCTGGGGCCCGTGGGACATCGTTCGGTCTTGCCACGGGCCTCTGTGCAAGATCCCCTTGGAGCTGCTCTAAGTCGCTCATTATCTGGCGGACGTATATCATCACCGCGGCGAAGAAAGTGATCTGAGTCATGTCTTCGCATGCCTGGCATTTCGCAACAATATATTCGGCAATTGCCCTGACCTTCTCTCGGATAATCCCTTCTCTTGAAGCAAATGCCCTATTTGTTGATCTCGGGCTTTTAGCACCTGAAGGTCACGATGGCTCTGATTTTGTATCTATTGCAAATCATGTTCCATCTGGGCCATTAGATCATAGCAATGTTCTCTGTCTGTTTTAAAGTTCCGGGCTTGTTTCTCTGCTTAATTTTCCAGACCGGTTATCTTTCTTTTCAAGTCGGCGATTGTTCCTTCATATCTTCTTTTGATTTGCCGGACAAACTGCGCACGCCCTTCAGCGTTTTCTGCAAATTGTTTTCTAATTTTTTCCCGCTTTGCCTCAGATTTTTCTAAACTGTCTTGGCATTCTATTACTTTCTTCCTCAAGCTACTGATAAGCTTTCCGTCTACCTGGCTTCTTTCTTGATTTCTGGCAGCCATTTTCATCTGTTGAATTTGAGCCTTGAGGGCTTCGTTTTCCTGAGTCAGTTTTCTCTTTTCTCCTTCGTCTGCTGCGGCTTGTAAACCCTTCTCGAACTGAAGATCCCTGACTTGTTTTTCTAATTTGCCTATTGTGGCCCTATATTAATTCTCTTTGGCCAACCACTCCCATTGGGCTTGCGACTCTTCAACAAACTCTTGGAGGTGGGGTCTTTTAGCTGGTCGTCTGGGCTCGGTTTCTTTCTTGTACCAGGCTAAATAACGGGGGAGATTTCGCCCCGAGACATTTCCCGAACACAAGTGTTTGCCGGTAGGTATTGACATTCGCTCTAAATCTGACGAACTGCTTTTTTCGAGAACTGTCCCTCAGCACTAATTTCAATTGCATGACGACTGAGATCTTCATCCTTAGGTACCATTTGGGATCTTCCCAATTATCTCAAAACCCGGCATGATGCATAGGGTTGAATGCTTCTAAGACCCATTAGGAGAAAATAAGGCCCAGTAGCCTGCATATATAAGATTTCGTCGACTGGAGAACAATCGAGCGTCCATTCTATTTGCTCCGCAATGACAGAACGAAGACGGGATATCCATTCTGTGACCCCTTCGGGCATATTACCACCTTTAACCCTGGCCTGGAATTCTGCTATGCAGCTCCTTTCTGTCGATGTGTACCTCATGTACCGAGGACACCGACATAGATGCTCAACCATCCATATTTGCAATAGAAGGTTGCACCCTTCGAAGAAGTTTCCTCCGGCCTTACAGGCTGTGAGGGCTCGAAAAATCTCAGATACGATCATGGGTGCAAGGACACTCTTGGCCTGAGTGATCAATGTGCTGACAACTACGGCTATCCGGATATCAATGTGTCCGTCCCTTCTGGGGAACACTGAGAGACCCAGGAATGCTACCATGAAAGCGAAACACCTGTGTTCTTCCCATTTCAATCGGTTTCCTTTACTACAGGTTTTGCTTTCCGGATCGTTAAAGCCTCCTACATGACCGTACCGTTGATAAACAAATTGCAGGGTAGAAAATCCGTTTGCCAGATCTGGGTTTTGGACCCCTCTACTTATCTTCATCATGTCTAGGAATTTATGCGGTGTAACAGCTCTTGGAGCAATCAGATACCCATGCCTCAATGGCACTTCATCTTTCCCAATATACCCAGTCATTTCCTCCAAGGTCGGTGTTAACTCAAAATCTGAGAAATGGAAGACATTGTGGGCCGAGTCCCAAAATGTGACTAAGGCCTTTATGAGGTCTCCCCTAGGCCTAATTGTTAGCAAATCCAGGAGACCGCCCAAACGCCTTTTACCCGTGTTCTGCCCTGACTCACCCAAATCCTGCCACCACATGTGCAGCTCCAACGGAATCTTAGTCAGTATCTCCATTTTTAGATTCGTGCTCGTTCTGCACATTAAAATTAAGGTGATTGAAAAAATCAATGAATTATCAAACGAAAAGGTCGATCTTGCACATATTTAATTAAACGATCACTTTTGCAAATACGGCCCTTCAGCACTTCAAATGGGAAGATATGTGCAAGTAGCCAAAAGTGAAATAGGTAGTCATTTTTGCAAAAACAGCCTTCCGGCGTCTTTTCGGAGACATTTGGGCTATTGATGTAAAGACGACACTACCTAACCATTTTTATTTTTGAAATTTGATAAAATAAAATACTAAAGAAATCTGAAATTTGCTAAGAAGAAGAAAGGAGTATTCCTGGATTTTGAATTTTTTATTTTATTTTTAAGACTACTTTGGGAATTTTCAAAGGAGATAGTTTTTGTTTGACTTCTGTTTTATTTGTTCAAGGAAAAATTTTAATTGTCTCAAACTACCAAGATTTATTATCAAAAAGAAAGAATGAAAGTATTTTGAGTCTTTTAAAGCAAAATAACTTGGAACTTTCATTTTATTTATAAAAGCAAGCAAAGACGACTTAGAAAAGGCAGAAAATATTTTGAATTTTTTTTTTAATACAAAATAAAAGAATTTATTTTGAGTTTTCGTTAAAAAACAAAATATTATATATTTTCTATTTTTTTTAATTGGAAATCATATTTCTGTTTGTCTTTTCCTTTTCAGAAATTATTATTATTATTATTTTAATTGCAAAAATCAGATTTTTGTTTTTTTTTTCAGAATTTTTTTATTATTATTTATTATTTTTCAGAAATTCGGCAGAGTTTCGACTTATTTTGGCCACCAGGCTTTTTTGGAAAATAAAAGTGTAACGACCCTCAATTTTCATACCTCGCCTTCCATTATTTTATTTTTTTAATTTTTTTAATTTTATTCTAATAGCCGGTCAACACGCAAACCGAGGCGAAATAATGCACAAGTAGTACATAAATTATGCATCAGGATGGTCTTTGATTTCGGGGTCACCTGTCCTAGACGGACCCAACCCCTGTGTTGAGTCCCCTAAATCAAATGCACATGATGCAAATAAACGTTCCTACTAGGGATCCGGCATGAGATTGTGTTATTCTAAGCTGAAAACCTGGGTATTATTCTAGACTTGTGAACCCGAGCGGACAACTCGAGCCGAGGAGGGGGCTACGTACAGGGCACCAAAAGGCCACCCGGCTTTGTAACTTATCCGGCCTCTTTCTTATTTAAGGTAAGACACTAACAGAATAGGGAGTCACGGCCAGCGTGCACATCCCCGAAGATGAGAAGAGAAAGGTTCGGAACAGTTTTATAAACAGTTCAAATAATATCAAGGCGGTAAAAGCGGCATTTAGCACATTAGGCATAACAGGTAATAAAATCAGATAAAATCCAAACAAAACAATCATTTTAAGCTCGAATTCTTGAACCCTGAACCAGAGATTCTGGGTTCGGTCCCCAGCAGAGTCGCCAGAGCTGTCACACCTCTTTTTTGTATACCCTCGTGAGGAGTATATAAAAAAGAGTTTTTTCCAATTAAAGTGACATTATTCGAAATGGGATAATTTAATTTATTTTTCAGAGTCGCCATTTGGGATTTTTAGATGGTGTCCCAAGTCACCGATTTTATCCCAAATCGAGGAAAAGTTTTGACTTTCTTAACGAAGTCTGCGAACCAGAAATTCTAGGTAAGGAATTCTGTTAACCCGAGGGAAGGTGTTAGGCATCCTCGGATTCCGTGGTTCTAGCACGGTTGCTCAATTGTTATAATCGGCTTATTATCTAATTTTAATACCTATTATTAGCCTATAGTATATTTCACTTTATTTTGCTTTTTCGCTTTTAGAATTATCGAAGAATTGCAATGTGTGAGCACGTGATTTTTGCCCTACCCGAAATATTCCTATAAAAATCAATAAATAGTTTTAATTAAGTATCAGTCATTTTGTTAATTAATTAATACATGAAAATACTCAAAAATATCACGCAGTGCATTTAGGACATATTTTTACATCTTTTAAATTTGAATTAGTAATTAATTGTTTTACAAAATTGAAAAATCACAAAAAAGATGATTCATTTTACAATTTCCTTTAATTTTAATCTTCAATTCTTAGATTCAAGGGTTTTTATATTTTTATAAATAGTATTTATAAATTAATGTCACATTTTAGGTAAATTAGGATTTTTACTATTAAGTCTTTTAGTGGTTAAAATTAATTAATAAGTAAGAAAAGAAAATACAAAGAAGAGAAATCCGGATTGGGCCAATTTTGAACCAGGCCCAATTAAAGCAAACTGGTGGCCCAGCTTCCCCTTCCCCTAAAACCAAAAACCCTAGTCTTTCCCCTATAAAAAAGAAGAAAAAGAAAAGAGAAAAGGGAGAGCTGAAATTCCCTCACACAGATCCCCTTCCCCCAGTCCGTCTCCC
>MCJB01000937.1:5382-20401 GCA_002018475.1 Nicotiana obtusifolia | reverse complement strand
GGAGTACCTATACTATACGAACAACCCTCAAGACAACAATGGTCTTGCAAACTGTTCGATCAAACAAAGGAACAAGTTTAATTTTGAATCACACCAAAATTGGACAAGTTAATTCACACGATTTTGGGAGCAATGTGCTGCCGGTTTTTTATTGATAATAATGTCAAAAGGTATCAAAATAATAAAGTGTTTAGGCTTATATAGAATGAGCCTTTACCTAAATCAACTAGGAAAAGAATAACTAGTTAACATAAATCAACTAGGAAACAACTAATTAACAAAAAGGCCACAATTTGGCTAAGTTTAAGAAATAGTCATGCAGGACTCCAAAACAAGTAAGAATTAATGTCTTCCATAACTATACAATAATAGATGCCAAACGCAAACTTCACACGCCAAACGCTTGGATCTTCTTCACCATCAAATGTGCATCATGAAGCTCTTTAGCTTGACTTCTCGTGAATGGTCTTGAAGGTTTAAACGTATCATGATCAGGTTGACCTGCATCATGAAGAGAACTCATCCAGAATGATTTCACACATAAGAAAATTTTCCAAGTCTGTGAACCATGGCACCTCTTTCATTGAAGTTGCCAAAAGTTGTTCATCAAGGAATGAGTCATTGATTTCAAGGCCATCATGCGGCCTCCTATACTCCTCCAAACGAGACAAGTGGTCCGCCACTTGGTTTTCACTACCTTTCCTATCTTGGATGTCGACACAAATTCTTGTAACAAGAGTACCCATCTCATCAACCAAGCTTTGGAGTCCTTTTTTCTTATAAGATAACAAAGTGTCGCATGGACCATGTGGACAACAATGTTTGCATCCATCCAGTACGGGCGAAACTTTTCAATTACAAATACAATAGAAAGGAGCTCTTTCTCCATAATGGTATAGCTATCTTTGGCACTATTCATGGTCTTAATAGCATAGTAGACCGGATGGAAAATCTTGTTAATACATTGCCCCAAAATAGCCCCAACCGCTACGTCACTTGCATCACACATGAGTTCAAAAGGCACACTCCAATCTGTAACTGTGATGATGGGAGTAGTTGTCAACTTGAGCTTCAACAATTCAAAAGCTCTCATGCAATCATCATTTAAATTGAACTTGGAATCCTTCTCAAGGAGCTTGCACAACCAGTTTACCACTTTAGAAAAATATTTGATAAAGCGCCGGTAAAAACCCGCATGGCATAGGAAACTCCGCACACCCTTCACCGAAGTTGGGGGTGGAAGCTTAGAAATCACCTTAATTTTTGCCTTGCCAACTTTAATTCCATTCCTTGAGATTTTATGGTCAAGGACAATACCTTCATCAACCATGAAATGGCATTTCTCCCAATTGAGTACCAAGTTGGTTTCTTCACATCTAGCCAACACTTTGTCCAAATTTGTAAGACAATCATCAAAAGAGTCCCAACCACCGAGAAGTCATCCATGAAAACTTCAAGGTAGTCCTCCGCCATGTTCGTGAAAATAGCCATCATACACCGTTGAAAAGTCGTTGGTGCATTGCACAAACCAAATGGCATCCGCTTGAAAGCAAAAGTACCATACCGACATGTAAAGTTTGTTTTCTCTTGATCTTCCGGGGCAATGAGAATTTGGTTGTAGCTTGAGTACCTATCAAGAAAGCAATAGAAAGTACGGCAGGCCAATCTATCGGGCATTTGATCTAAGAAAGGAAGTGGAAAGTGAGCCTTCCTTGTTACTTTGTTGAGCTTGCGATAATCCATACACACCCTCCAATCGGTCACTGTTCTCGTAGGAATCAAATCTTTCTTATCATTGGTGACCACCGTCATTTCCCTCTTCTTTGGGACACATTGAACCGGAGAAGTCCATGAACTATCGGAGATGGGGTAAACAATCCCGGCATCCAACCACTTGATAATCTCCTTCTTGAAAACGTCTTGCATAGCCTCATTGAATTTTTTGATGTTCAATAGATGGTTTAGCTCCATCCTCCAACTTGATCTTATACATGTAAAAGGCGGGTTTTATACCCCGAATATCCGCCAAGGTCCACCTAATAGCCTTCTTCCTCTTTTGTAACACCGCCAATGTGGAATCTACCTGCACGTTAGTCAAACAAGAGAAAAGAATAACCGGTAAAATAGAACAAGGGCCAAGAGATTCATATCGAAGGCATGGAGGCAATGGCTTCAACTCCAAGGTAGGTGGCTCTACAATAGAAGTCTTTGTAGGAGGAGTCTTCTATTTTCAAAATCCAAAGACAATTTTCAGGGTGCATAGTTGTACGATCCCATTTCTTGTAAAGAGTTCACATATTCCATGAAACCATCCATCTCGTCATCATCAAAGTTGAGCACGACGGCCTTCATCATATCACCAACAGTGATAGTAGAACTTGTATCAGCAACAATGACATCAATCACCAAATCCACAAAAGAACACAGCTCATTGCTATTTGGTTGCTGCATGGACTTACACACATGGAATATCACTTTTTCACCACCAACCCGAAAAGTGAGTACTCCGGCTTCAACATAACAAAGAGCCTTACCTGTAGCAATGAAAGGTCTCCCAAGAATAATTGGAAAATCAACTTCACAATCTAGAATGAGAAAGTCCGCTAGAAGAATGATTTATCAACCCGGACCAACACATTTTCAATCACACCCAACGGCATTTTCATGGTATGATTGGCCATTTGCAATCTCATAGAAGTGGGTCTTGGTTTCCCAACCCCAAGGTCTTGAAAACCGAATAGGGTATCAAATTTATGCTTGCCCCAAGATCACAAAGAGCTTTAGCAAACTCGATACTTCCAATTGTACAGGGAATCGTAAAGCTCCGGGATCCTCTAATTTAGGAGCTATTGAATGAACAATCACACTCACTTGATTAGTGACCTTAATAGTCTCAAAATTCATCGACCACTTCTTTGTCACAAGATCTTTCATAAATTTTGCATAACCGGGCATTTGTTCCAAAGCTTCTACCAATGGCACATTGATTGAAAGACTCTTCATCATTTGAATGAACTTCTTGAATTTATTCTCACCATTTTGTTTGGCAAGTCTTTGAGGGTATGGAGGTGGAGGATTAGGAAACGGTGCCTCTATCTTTTGCACTACCGACTCCAGTATGTCAATGATATGTTTCCTAGACGGGTTCACCTCCTCTTGAGTCTCTTCCACACTATGATTAATATCAATCCGAATTTCTTCATTTGGTTGAACAACATTGTCCGGATCTCCTCTTCTTGCATTACTTGATCATCATCAATAAGTTGCCTTCCACTTTAGGAGGGTGCATTCCCACCTCTTCCACTTCTTGTGATAACCTCCACAGCATGCCCCGTATTGTTACCACCCTTTGCATTTACCATCGTGCCACTTGCTAGCGCACCATTAGGACGAGAATTTAGAGCTTGAGAGATTTGCCCCATTTGAACTTCTAGGTTGCGGATTGATGTGTTGTGTGAGGCAAGTTGGGCATCCTAATTGGCATTCTTTTCCATTATTTGCATGAATATATTCTCAATATGTTCCATCTCATTGTTTGAAGAACTTGAACCATGGGAAAGATAAGGAGGTGGGTTGCTCGGTTGTTAATACATTGGGGGCCTTTGAAAACCTGACCCCCGGTTCCCTTGATTGTTACTCCAACCACCTTGTTTGTTGCCTCCCCAATTTCCTTGGTTGTTTCCACTCCAATTTCCTTGATTGTTGTTATTATGCCAATTCCCGTGATTGTTAGAATTCCAATTGCCATGATTGTTTTGTGGTCGCCATTGTTGTTGGTTTGGGCCTTGGAAGTTGTTTCTTTGCCTTTGAAAATAATTCACATATTGCATTTCTTCCTCTTGCTCATTGTAAGAATCATCTTGATCAAAACCGCTATCATCTAGTACATAGTTTTCCGCTGGGTTTGCACTTGTGGATCCTTTGTCCTTTTCTTGTTCACCAAAACATTCACTCACTCTATAGCATGAACTTGCTTAAGGGCTTACAGTTGAATTAGTTGAGCCTTTTCTAGTTGAGTCATGGTAGTGGTCAATTCGGCAATGGCTTGCCCATGATCTTGCAATTCTTTGTGGAGGTGGATCATATTCAGATCACCTTGTGGAACATTGGTCAGGGATTGCCAAGCCGATGACGTTTCCGCCATCTCATCTAAGATTTCACACGCCTCCTCATAGGCGTATTCATAAAGTTCCCACCAGCTAGTTGATTCACTACATATTGGTTGGTTGTGTTAATCTCACAATAAAAGGTTTCTTGCAACATGTTTTCCGTCATATCATTGTTGGGACATTCCTTAACCATTGTTCTATACTGCTCCCATATTTCGTGTAGTGGTTCATTCGACTCTTGTTTGAATGCCAAGATCTCATCTCGAAGTGTAGCCATGTGCCCGGGAGAGAAAAACTTAGCAATGAACTTGGACACCAACTCATCCCATGTGAGAATTGAATCGTTTGGTAAACGTTCTAACCAATCTAAAGCTTTCCCCAGTAGAGAGAAGGGAAAAAGCCTTAGCCTCAATGCATCTTCAAAAATATTAGTTTTCTTGCTCCACTAACATGTATCCACAAAGCCTTTCAAATATTTGTAAGCATTTTGTGTTGGAGCACTGGTAAAGAAACCGCGTTGCTCAAGCAAAGTGAGCATCACATTGGTGATTTGAAAGTTGCCTGCCCTAATACAGGGAGGGACTATTGCACTAGCATAAACTTCGTTGGGCAATTCCAATGTGTAGCTTCTTATGGTGGATGTGGTGGAGGTGGGGGATGGAACGGGCACATTGTCTTGTGGTCCCCGGTGTTACACCCCATGCTTTCGTACGTAAGAGTACGTCATAAGTCAATTGATATAAGCTCAGAAATGAGATAATCTTTGAAAGTAAATTAATTAAGTTAATCATGTTACCATAGAGGTTACAAATATTGAGGATCATGAACAACAAGTACAAAGAGGGTTGGAAGGTTCAGAAGCTAAGGTATCGAAGAAATAATATTTCGTCGAAAGTCGACAAGTTGGGAATGTTTTAACATGTACTTTTGGGGTGATATTAGGGTTCTTAACATGATAAGGAGGTTATTCTATGAGTTATATTAATTGTATGATAGTCGTGTGTTAGGTTTTGAAGTCAGGCGCGTTGTAGAACAAAAGTCGATGAAAGTCATCACAACTTACGTTCATAAGTTTTATTGAAATTTGGGTCAAATGTAACTGCGATTTTCTCCCAATATACTTAGAGTTACGGAGTGTTCCACCCATAAAATTGAAAATATATGAGTCTATTTTCTAAAACATTAAACCTTTTAACAATACAACATCAGAGTAGAGAGATATATGCGTTTCTGCGAGACTGCGGAGACTGCTAGGTGACAAGTAGGTATGTCACCTACTTGCTTAAATGAGAGGATTATATATGTCCGAAAATGGACCAGTTTGGGTCGTCCAAAGAGACCTTTTAAAGGCCTATTTCCTTCATATATTACACTGAAAATAGGGCACAATAACCAGACCTAAACCCCAGTAAATATCCTCTCAAAAATTGCACACAAATCCTAATTGAATTTCTCTCTTTTTCAAGTTCTAGTTGGAGGAAAACCCTAGAGTTTAAAGAACCAAGATAGGAGATGAGTTATTCAACAATTAAGGTAATTTTAATGATCTGTTTCATCCATTTTTTCTGCTGGATCTGTATGGAAAGTCGTTCTATAATTGTAAGAACTCACGGGACGGTGATCGAAAGCCCTGAGTTCGAGTTATTCACTTGTAACGGACTGTTTATGGACAGTTTCATGTTGGTGTTGGATTGCGTGTTTTGCTACTAATTAATGGAGTTTTGGAGAAGAAAAGGTGTGGAGAAACATCACATAAATTCAGGGTGGTGGGCTGGTCGTTCGTCGTAACATTTTCGGGCTGTTTGACACTACTATGGTGGTTGTTTTGTGTATGTAGAGATTGGGGTATGTTGGGCTGTTTGTAGTATTTTGTGGTGTATATTAGGTTGGAAAATAACATATATATGTTGCTATTGTTGTGTTCTTTTGTTGTTGGTATTATCTTGATTTTAGAGGAAGTAAGGATTATAGGGGAGATGCTGCCCGTTTTAATACCAAATAAGCTTGTTGGTCGTTGTGCGATAGTTGTACCTTTTGTAACTTAATGATAGTATTATTATCGTTGTTTTAGATTAAGGTGCGAAGAGGCGAGTTCAACTTGGTGATTGGAAAGATTTTGATAGGATATGTTAAGGCTAAACCTTTCCTTCATTTTGGCATGATCCTGTAACTACAATGAGTTTGATAACGAGACATAAAGAGATGTTCCTATTCCTGAACTTATGTACATTATCCTAGTCTCATAAGTTACAGTATTCTCCCTTATCGGGACTTTATATTCAGTTAAGTATTGTTTTCTTCCAATCAAGAGAGTATATATATATACAGTATTACAGTATTTTCACCACCATCGAGCTATAATCAATGGGCAGGACCCTATTGGGCAACCTTTGATCAGATGGTAAGTTATATACCGAGCCTACTATGGCCGAGCACCTATGAGCGAGCCCAGAATGGCCGAGATTCAGAGCCTAGTATGGTCGAGCAACTATGTGCGAGCCTACTATGACAGAGCAGTCGCACATACCGAGCCTTATAGGGTCGGACAGCTATTTTACTTACTATATTGGGAGAGATCAGTCAGTATCAGCAGGTAAGCATATCTTTAAATTATATTTGACTCCCAGGTACTTTCAGTTATTATATTATCAGTTCAGTTTTAGCTTTCAGTTATTCTGTTGCCTTACATACTCGGTATATTATTTCATACTGACATCCGTTTTGCTGGGGACGCTGCATTTCATGCCTGTAGGTCCTGATAGGCAACTGGATAGACATTTCTAGTAGACAAAGTCAAACATCAGCTTGGTTGATAAGCTCCACTTCCTCGGAGTAACCAAGTCTATACCTTGGAGTCCATTTTATATATACAGGTTTGATGGGTAGGATAAGGCTCTATCCCGACCATGATATAGTTTAGTTATCCCTAGAGGCTTGTAAATGAATCCTGTATAATTCTTATATCAGTATTGTGGCTTTACTAGCCCTATGTAGATGTTTAGTTTGGTATTGCTGGTTGTAAATGTTATTTTTAGATGATTCAAAATATGGCCCCATCAGCCTAAGTTGAGGTTATCCCTCTAGAGTTCACAGTTACAGAGTTGTACGTTTGGGTCGAGTATGGCACCGGGTGCTGGCCACACCTCTTCATGTTTGGGGCATGACAAAAGTGGTATTAGAGCAGTTTTGTCCTAGGGAGTCTACAAGTCGTGTCAAGTAGGGTCTTATTTATGGGTGTGTTGTGCACCACACCTATAAATAGGTGGCTACAGGGCATTTAGGACTATCAGTCTTTCTTCTTACTCTAGATCGTGTGGTAGAGCTCAGTTGTAAGATTTCAAACTCCTAAATTTTATTTCATTCGTAATACAATGATACCTACATCCAGAAAGACAGTTGGTAAGAGATTGAATGTGCTTGTGGAGGAGTTAAGTTAGAAGAACTCGATTTTCCATCATGCTTACAAAGAGTAAATGTGAGGTCTTTTGTAGATCATGTGTGTACTAAGACGTGTAAGATTCTTGATAAGGAACCCTAAGGCATGAATATCTATGCACCTATATGGTAAAAAGCAATAAGAGTATCAGAAGGTAGATACAACTTTCAACAAGTAAAAGGAGCAAGGTGAAGAAGGGTACGTGGTACCCAGTTAGTGAAAATTATTAGCATTTACACTTCAGGTAGAGAAATATAAGCATTCTGAGTTACTTTCCACAGTAACAAACGTATGTACAATTGGTCACACACACCTCAGTTATGCCCTATGGGAGATAACATATATAGTTTAAGAGAAGGATGGGATATCAGGATCCAGCTGGGGTTAGAGTAACCCAAATGGTGAATTAAGCCAGGAGAGCTAATAGTGAAGTAATGTTTTGTTGAAGTTTTCAGAATAATAAGACAGAAATATTAGCAGGAGAATAAAAAGAGAGTAACTGAAGCATTATGAGTAAGGTATGATAAATGGGTGATAACGATATATCAAAATATGACAAGATGACAGAGTCTATAGTCAAGTGAAGGAAAAGACAAGAGGTGACAGGCCTTGAGACAATAAAAGTGTATAAACCATAAAGTCATGTCCTCATTCTGAGAAATGAGTTATTGACTCCAACATGATTACCATAACGCTAAGTTGGACCCCCGGAGTAATAAAAATTAGCATGGGCTACTAAACAAGATAAAATTAGTGACCGAATGATGTGACAATAATCGAAAAAGAAATCGCGTTACGGCAATAATAGAATGGACAACAGAAGAATAACCTTTAAGGGTCATTTAGGAAGACGCTTCCCTAAAGCAAGCACTGTGAGCAGAGTTAAGCTTAAGGGACAAAGTGTGCCAGTTACACTAGGTGTCACTCTCGTGCGTAAGAAATTAAGTTATCCTTGGTATACAAGAGTTACGGCAAGGCAAGTTAGAGTTCGTGAAGATGTGAAGAGACGCCAAAGATGAAGAGTTAAAACATTTATAGGTAAATCTTTATAACATTAAATGCTAGTACTCCCCTAAAGGGGGAAGACGGTGTGATATGGTATTAAGTCGGAGTTATGCAGTTCAAGTAACTATGGAATAGTAAAGAAAGAATACGGTAAAAGGCGAAAGGAATGAGGTTGCATTTATTCATATCCTATAGATATGTTACGACTCCAGAACATTATGCAAGCACGATGCCGGGGAGAGACAGTAAGGGTTCCCGGCCAAGATGTTATTGATAAATAAGTGTGAGTGGACACTTGATACATCAGGAGCCAGTGCGAAAGGTAAGTTAAGACAAAAGACATAACCCAAGAGAGGTTACGCATAATATGAGCATGGACTGACAAGTAGTTAGTAGTTGATTCAGGAAAAGCCTTGTTTATGGCTAGACAAGAGGTCTCAGATAAATGAATAGATCATGCAAGATAAACGTAGTGAAACCTAGCACAGGAAATTTAGTCGCATAGATATGACATTGTAATCCTTGAGAAATATTCAGATAGGAGTTGGGGTAGTTAAAGGTACCGTATAAGTATTACAGAAATAAAAGAGGGTGCCACTAGGAGATAGTCAAAATTTCAGTTCAGAAGTAACCCTACGAGCATACGAGCGCAGAGGTAAGTAAATAAGGGTAACTATAGGGGAGTAAGTACATCAAAAATTTTTGTTGGGTATACGATGTAAAAAGCTCCCAGCTTTACATGAGTCAGACGGTCTTCTCTAAGTGCTACAACGAATGACTAGCTGAGGAAATAAAGAAGAAGGCTTCAACATAAGCATAGTGATCGAAAGAAGAAATGATCTTGTAACAACAGTCTCACTACAACACTTTATGCACTCCATAACAAAGTGGCACTTGCCGTGACTAAGAGACGGGAAATCAAATCAAAAGTAATATTCGAGATCATATGAATTGCACGAAATTCCAATAGGTGTGGGCACTAAGATAAGCCAAGTACTCATGCAACAAGTGGCAGAACGACCAGGAAAAGTAATTGCGTACTTTTAAAGAAAGCTTAGAAGGCATGAAAGGAATTATTCGATCAATAACCCAGAGTTAGTTACATTATGAACGCACTTAAGATTTTGGAGTATTATCCATGCAGCATATATGTTGACATACCTACAGCAATAGGAGACTCTGGTATAAGTTAAAAGAAAGAATTGAGTACACCTCATAGACATAGGCTTGAATTGTTAGAAGATTATATTATGGATGTTCCATAGCGTCCACCAAAGGCGAAAGTAATAACTAATACCCTAGGTCGCAGATGAGAAGATAGATTCAGTCTACTTAAAGGCTAAGAGAGAAGATGAATCTATAGAGTTACATCAGCTAAGTAAATCATGAGTTTGATTATTGCCGAGATAATTATAGAAATCGTGATTGAGAACATTGCAGAATCACTCTTAATATCAGAGGTACAAGAGATAGTACAACAGCCATATTCTATAACGACTCTATGATAAAGCCAGTTAGAAGATTACAAGCCTCATAAGAAGTCAGTATGAAGCTCCCACTTGATTGTGTATGCACAAGAGGTGCAAGTACTATAGTAGAGCTTCAAGTTGTGGATGTGAATTCCACCTATGTGGAAGGGTAGCTATGAAAGAGACAGAAAATACGATGCTAGATTTAAAGGTAAGTAAGGTAAAGATGAAGAAGGCACGAGATACTCAAGTGCAGAAGGTTGTGAATAGTCCAAACTTCAAATAGAGGGTTAAAAACTGTGATTTAGTATACACAAATGATAGTTGTGTCGTCAGTGGCATATCTTCTAGCCTATGGTTTCTAGGTACCGGGAGGTCTAGTTAAGAGAGTAAAGAAGAGTTAGAGACGATGTGATGTCTCACTTGAGGTTCCAGAATAACATAAGGAAATTTGTGGTGCTATCAAGTTAAAGGAAGGTTGCAAGTAGTATAAATAGATTTGTGTAGGTCGCAAGCTAAAGTATGGTAGAGCGACAATGTTTTAGGTAGACGGGAGTAAGGATAAGAAAAGGTAAGTGAGAAGGTAACGAGAATAGGTAAGTCCTCGGGATTAAACCCATCAAAACAACAGAGCTGATGGTTTCCGTAAGTTATAAAAAGCTTAGTACAGCCTGAATGGACTCGGAGGAGTTTAAGACTAGGAGCATTTAGAAAAGAGGAAATACCCTGGTAGTAGAATAAGGGTGTAATCATGATAAATGATAAGAAGATGACATTTAGGCCTTCGATTGAGTAATGATTCAAAGAGAAGTCATTTCATGAATTGCATGAGATGAATCACGTTGGGATGCTATGAAATATGGTTATTGAAGATTAGTATCGTCCCTATGTAGATCAGGCAAATAACTTCAGATGTTCCCCGATAAGACGTGAGCCCTAACAACAATGTATTACGTAAGAGGTTTCAAGTTATCAATGGTGGATTATAGATCAACATTAAGGTGAATCAACAATAGGCGGATAAAAGTTCCAAAGTATGAGATGAGATTAGGTCGTCATTCTTAAGATGAATAGTAATGAGGAAGAACTAAAGGACTTAGATTTATACATATAGGATAAGCAGCGAGAGAGTAACCTGGAGTTGGGTAGCAAACTTCGGTAATAAAAAATCAAAGTAAGTGTTATGGCATAATATAACCTACCTAGATGTAGTAAAGCCATAAGGATAGATATACAGGGCTACGAAACAAGATATAGCAACAGTCGTAAGTTCGACAAAGTACCGAGCAAAGAACTTCAGTACACCTATATATACAGAGAGGAACAACTTGTCATAGTTCTGTATATGTTCCCAAAGTGAGGCGTAGAGATTGGCTAAAAGCTGGAGGAAAAACGGCAGAAGAGTCGCATAGGCGTACATACAAGGACAAAGTCGTACAGGCTGCATGACAAAAGGTTACAATAGTTACGAGATTGGAAGAATTTCGACAACAAGTCGTGGTGTGAGAAAGAGGCCTAAAGGGGGGATTGCCGTGGCCTTCGGATTTATTCACAGAACAGTTGCCTAGATGGGACAGTATCAAAATATTAGTAACAGCTATGGTTTATGAGATTTATAAGTGCATCAGCCAACATTCGAGGACGAATGTTCCAAAGGGGGGAATGATGTTACACCCCATGCTTTTGTACGTAAGAGTACGTCATAAGTAAATTGATGTAAGCTCAAAAATGAGATCATCTTTGAAACTACATAAAGTAAATTAATCATATTACTATGGAGGTTACAAATATTGAGGATCATGAACACCAAGGGTTGGAAGGTTCAGAAGCTAAGGAATCGAAGAAATAATGTCTCGTCGAAAGTCGACAAGTTGGGAATGTTATAACATGTACTTTTAGGGTGATACTAGGGTTCTTAACATGATAAGAAGGTTACATTATGAGTTATGTTAGTCGTATGATAGTCGTATATTAGGTTTTGAAGTCAGGCGAGTTGTGGAACAAAAGTCGATGAAAGTCATCACAACTTACATTCATAAGTTTTACTGAAATTTGGGTCAAATGTAACTCCGATTTTCTCCCAATATACTTAGCGTTACGGAATGTTCCACCCATCAAATTGAAAATCTAGGAGTCTATTTTCTAATATATTAAACCGTTTATCAATACAACATCAGAGTAGAGAGATATATGTGTTTCTGCGAGACTGCGCAGACTGCTAGGTGACAAGTAGGTGTGTCACCTACTTGCTATGAGAGAATTATATATGTTCAAAAATGGGCCAGTTTGGGTCGTCCAAAGAGATCTTTTAAAGGCCTATTTACTTCATATATTACACTGATAATAGGGCACAATAACCATACTAAACCCCTGCAAAAATCCTCCCAGAAATTACACACAAACCCTAATTAAATTTCTCTCCTTTTCAAGTTCTAGTTGGAGGAAAAATGTAGAGTTTGAAGAACCAAGATAGGATCTGAGTTATGCAACAAATAAGGTAAGTTTAATTCTCTCTTTCATCCATTTTTTCTTCTGGACATGTATGGAAAGTCGTTCTATAATTGTAAGAACTCACGGGACGGTGACCGGAAGCAGTGAGTTCGAGTTATTCACTTATAGCGTACTGTTTTGTTGACGATTTTATGTTGCTGTTGGATTGCGTATTTTGATGTTGTTTTATGGAGTTTAGAGGAGAAAGGGTGTGGAGAAACATCACATAAATTCAAGGTGGTGGGCTGATCATTCGTCGTAACATTTTCGGGCTGTTTGACACTACTACGGTGGTTGTTTTGTGTTTGTAGAGATTGGGGTGTGTTGGGCTGTTTGTAGTATTTTGTGGTGTATATTAGGTTGGAAAATAACGTATATATGTTGCTATTGTTGTGTTCTTGTGTTGTTGGATTATCTTGATTTTAGAGGAAGTAAGGATTATAGGGGAGATGCTGCCCGTTTTAATACCAAATAAGCTTGTTGGTCATTGTGCAATAGTTGAACCTTTCGTAACTTAATGATAGTATTATTATCGTTGTTTTAGATTAAGGTGCGAAGAGGCGAGTTCAACTTGGTGATTGGAAAGATTGTGATAGGATATGTTAAGGCTAAACCTTTCCTTCATTTTGGCATGATCCCGTAACTACATGAGTTTGATAACGAGACATAAAGAGAAGTTCGTATTCTTGAACTTATGTACATTATCCTAGTCTCATAAGTTACAGTATTCTCCTTATTGGGACTTTATATTCAGTTAAATATTGTTTTCTTCCAGTCAAGAGAGCAGAGGGTCTATATACATACATACATACATACATATGTGTGTGTGTGTGTGTGTGTATATATATATATATATATATATATATATTACAGTATTTTCACCACCATCGAGCTATAATCTATGGGCAAGCCCCTATTGGGAAACCTCATATCAGATAGTGAGTATATACGTATCCTACTGTGGCCGAGCGCCTATGAGCGAGCTTACTACGGCAGAGCAGTTACACATATCGAGCCTTATAGGGCCGGACAGCTATTTTACTTACTATATTGAGAGAGATGAGTCAATATCAGCAGGTAAGCATATCTTCAATTTTATTTGACTCCTAGGTACTTTCAGTTATTATATTATCAGTTCAGTTTCAGCTTTCAATTATTTTGTTGCGTTACATACTCGGTACATTATTTCATACTAACGTCCCTTTTGCTGGGGACGCTGCAATTCATGCCTACAGGTCCTGATAGACAGCTGGATAGACCTTCTTAGTAGACAAAGTCAAACTTCAGCTTGGTTGGTAAGCTCCACTTCCTCGGAGTTACCAGGTCTATACCTTGGAGTCTATTTTATGTATACAGGTTTGATGGGTCGGTCGAGGCCCTGTCCCGACCATGATACAGTTCAGTTATCCCTAGAGGCTTGTAGATGATTCATGTACAATTTTTATATTAGTATTGTGGCTTTACCAGCCTTATATAGATGTTTAGTTTGGTATTGCTGGTTGTAAATGTTATTTTTAAATGATTCAAAATACGGCCTCATCGGCCTAAGTTAAGGGTTACCCCTCTAGAGTTCACAATTATAGAGTGGTTGATGCAAATAAATTTGATCAAGTGTTATCAATGCCATCTATGAACAAGACAAGAAAAGGCGTTGGTTAGCCTTGGAGAAGATCGAAGCGTCCATAAATCTTGCTGTGGACGAATCTTGTGTTGAAGATGTACATTTGTGTTTATGTTGTATTATTATGTAGTTATTGAAGACATTAATTCTTATTTGTTTGGTCCTGCGTGACTATTCTTTAAATTAGCCAAATTGTGGTCTTTTTGTTAATTAGTTGTTTCCTAGTTGATTTAGGTTAACTAGTTATTCTTTTCCTAGTTGATTTAGGTAAAGGCTCATTCTATATAAGCCTAAACACTTCATTATTTTGATACCTTTTGACATTATTATCAATCAAAACCCGGCAGCACATTGCTCCCAAAATCGTGCGAACTAACTTGTCCAATTTTGGTGTGATTCAAAATTGAACTTGTTCCTTTGTTTGATCGAACAGTTTGCAAGACCATTGTTGTCTTGAGGGTTGTTCGTATAGCATAGGTACTCCGTGACTTCATCAAGAAGGTAAGTAGACTAGTTCCTACTTGTTGTCTTGATAGTTCATTGAGCGTCTTACTTCTATCTTTTGTTTTCTTGTTTCCGCTTTTTATATTGTATCAGTTGGTATCAGAGCTTGGAAAGGGTTTGTTTCTACAATCCCAATCCTGTTCTTCGTGCCTTAGTTTTAGGTTCTTATTCTTAAATTTCGTTTTTCAAAAAAAAAACGTGAAAAAAAAAACGTGAAAAAAACAAAAAAAGAGAAGAAAGAAAAACCGAAAATTTGTGTTGTTGAAGTTCTTGAAGAGTTTTACGTTGTTCTTGAAGAGGTTCTTGAATCCTCAAACGTTCCTAACGAGATTGCCTTGAATTCTTGAAGTTCTTGAACTTTAATTTGTTGTTCTTGAAGATTTTG
>MCJB01000936.1:170227-242335 GCA_002018475.1 Nicotiana obtusifolia | reverse complement strand
GACTGTACACAATGCAATGAACGAACCCCAAAGATACTCTACTCTTAGAAGGTAGCAGTACGTATATTGTTTCCCCTCTTATGGGAGGATTGATATGTTATTATTTCACCATGGTAGTATGACTCTTATGAGTCCAGCATGCATTATCTATTTTACTCTACCGAGCCGTGCTATAGTTGGCCGGGTATGGCACCTATTGTGCAACTATACATATGTATATGTTTTACTCTACTTAGCCGCGCTATAGTCGACAGCTATTTTACTCTACCGAACCGCGCTATAGTCGGCCGGGTATGGCACCTATTGTGCAACCACTGATCAGTTGGGTATGATAATGAGGAGGCCCATAGAGGCATATGTATGAGATGATGATGAGGCCCACAGAGGCGTATATATGTATATGATGATTTTCAAAAGGATATAAATATATGTATATGCATATGCACGTCAGGCATGACATGGTTAATCGCCCTCAGAGGCATTCAGATGGTACAGGTTGTATGTCTCTTACAGTGATGCTTATTATTGTTCTTGCATTATGTTTCCTATCTTACATACTTAGTACATTATCCGTACTGACGTCCTTTATTTGTGGACCCTGCATGTCGTGCTGCAGGTCCAAGCGGGCAGATAGACGAAGCTCCCCCACCACAGTAGGCTAACCAGTTCAGCAGATATTGGCGAGGTCCATCCTTCGGACTTGCCACAGTCTTGGTATGCATTCTGTTTTGGGCATGTCGGGGCCCTGTTCCGACGTAGGTTGCATTATGTACGTTTTTGTAGAGGCTCATAGACAAGTGTTAATTTATGCATAAACAAGTGATGGGTTGACTTATGTACACTTGAATTGCCTTGTCGGCCAACGTATGTATTTTGTTTTATGGTTTTGCATGGCAGCCTTGTTGGCCATATTATGTATATAAGTATGTTCATCATGGCATGACGTCTCAGTTCATTATAATTGTTATTCGAGATTATATGCATATGACAAGCCTTATAGATAATAAGGAAAGTTAGATGAAGGGTACGCCGGCGTCCGTTGGGTAGGGTCCGGTGCCAGTCGCGGCCCTCCGGCTTGGGTCCCGACACTTAATTGATTAATTAAACTGTCGTCATTGCTGTTCTTGTCACACTGCCCGCCTAGAAAACATGCCTATAGGGATAAACAAAATGAATTCGTGTTCAAATACAAACTATTTAAAGATCATGCCTATTGGGTATTGCTACTCTCATAGAAAGCATGCCTATAGGATCAAAGACTAATAATTATGAGTTTTCAATGGTTTCACTGCCCAAGCAAAAATCACCTAGAGATCATGCCTATTGGCTTTTAATAATGATTACCATCTGTAGCTTCGACAATCCGACTAGAAGTACAGTCCACGAGATTCTATTAAGTCATTCAATCACATAGAAACCATGTCTATAGGTTTGAACAACTTTAGTGTGCCTCAATTCCAAAACTGTCTATGACCCTTTACTGCATAATTTGAAACCTTGTTTGCATAAAATATGTGAGTGTTTCGTGTGCATTTGTGCTTATGTGTGGAGGCTAACTTGAGCCTTTAATTGTTATTATGTGCAGTCCTACCTGTTTTGAATGTGTGCCTAGCTTTATCATTTCGATCACCCTAAGTGAAGTCTAGGACCACCTAAGTACTAGTTCCAAAGCCTTCTGGACCATAGGCATGGGAGGGGTAATGCACACATAGGATGCGGTTTAGAATCGAACTAGAACGCTTTAGGTAAACAACTTCAACATAGTAAATTGGGTAGCAGAAGATGATAGTCTGTGCCTGCTGAATAA
Organism: Nicotiana obtusifolia; assembly: GCA_002018475.1. Lineage (NCBI taxonomy): Eukaryota > Viridiplantae > Streptophyta > Magnoliopsida > Solanales > Solanaceae > Nicotiana > Nicotiana obtusifolia. Next base: position 240,528 of record MCJB01000936.1, on the reverse strand, counting down.
TATGAGCAAACCCAGTCTCAAGGGAGTTGCGAAGTATTATTTATGTTGCACGGGGTGATCCTTTAGGCTAAAAATTTCAGGATCCCCCCTATATACGTTTAGTACTTGCACATTTGTTTATTCGGACTTAGAACAAATTAGGTCGTACCTTGTAATCTCCAAGGACTTGTATCAATCATCTATTAATGTATAGTCTATTTCATTCATATGTGCAATCTTCTTTATACTTTTTTAACATTGTAGTTAGATATTAAGATTCCTATATTCCTTTAATTTACATGATCACATAGGACAATTATAATCCAATAATCCCATATAGCATAAAATTCGGTCGGGAAGCACATTTGTGGACCTCGAAGAGTGCCTAACCCCTTCTCTTTGAAGTGATTTGAGCCCTTACCCAATCTTTGCTGACACGGACTAGTTAAAACATAGTTATTTGAAAATAGGTACCCTAACACACCTCAAAATCGTTAGGTGGCAATTCTTCTCTTTTAATACCCATCTAAAAGAGTTGTTACGTGTTGAAATCCCCTTTCGCGAGACAGTGGGGCATGACAGCATGGCGACTCGGCTGGGGACATACTTAGGCTCTTACCATAATGAAGTTTTCGCTTATGTGGATTAACGGATTATTTAACTTCATGTACATTCCCCTCCTTATTTCCTTTATCTGCTTAATATTTCTATATCATGTACATCCCCTCTCTATTTCCTTTATTTGCTTAAAATTTCTATATCATGTGCCTATATTCCCTATTTTCTTCATTTAATTACGTTATCGAACTTTTTCCTGAGTTATGCTAACTTCTCTCCTTTGTGTTTCCTTTTCTTTTCCTTCTCCTATTCATCTTTATCGCATTATTTACTATTTTTTACATACTTTCATCATATAAAATATCTGGCAATGTTTTACTGTGTTTGCGTAAAGCATGCGTTCCATATTATACTCCACTCGTGCTTATTATCAGCATAGCGGTGCTTGATGAATGTCCGCTAAACTAGTCGATTGTTTGTGCAGTCGATGGTCCCGCGCCTTTCCCTCTCAAGTCGTCTACTTGAGAGTATCAGTCTAGACCTTTCTAGAAACCCCACTCTGATTTGAAATGTACATGCATCATGCTAAACATAGTATGGATTGAAATGTCATTGACGTATTAATCCGTTTAGATAAACCTATTCCAAAATTCATAGGGATTTCCAGACTCCCAAAGGACAGTATCATACTATGTGCATTTGCTTGGAGAAACATGCCAACTTTTTGACCGCTATTGCATAAATAGTTGAATCTGGATGGGGAAAGGGCTAACTTTTGTTTATTTACAGAAAATAAAGCACGAAAACCCTAGGTTTGTTATGGTTTGGAATACCTCACCTCTGCTAATTGACTGATGGAATGACCTTGCACCATGTGGCAGAAATCATATGAGGAGAGTACTGGGTAACTTGCCATCTTTGCTGAATATTCGACCCAACAGGAAATTAATTGAGGCAGCCACTATGTTCTGGGATGAAAAGAGAGTTGTCTTTCGATTTGGCAATATAGAAATGACTCATCTTCTGGAAAAGATAGGGGGTTTCGCCAAGTTGCCATGGGATAATCCGGGTCTATTGGTGCCAGAAAATGTCACCCCACACGATTTTCTAAAAACGTTAGGGATTAAGAAGATCGACGAACTAGTTTTTCTGAAGAAACCCTACATCCTCTTCAAGTTTGAGTGATATGTGCACAATAAATCATATCTCTTGCATCACGAGGAGCTGGCTATTACCTCTTTGGAATGGGTACACCAACGGGTTTACGTCTTCATAGTCTACTTCTTGGGTTTGCTGATCTTTCCGATGCAAGGAGGGAAAATTCACACTCGCTTAGCCATGGTCGCCAGGACCATGATGGAGGGTATCGAGGGGAAGAAGTATACAATCATCTCTATGATACTAGTTAATATGTACCGAGCCTTGGATCGGTGCAAGCATGGGTTTGGGCATTTCGAGGGTTGCAATCTCCTACTACATGTTTTGCTGCTAGAACACTTTTAGAGGGGAAATTACCTCCAGGAGCTCTTGCGTAGACCACTGAATGACTACATAGCTAGTCATCATCCAAAGATGCTGACATTTGCTCCGGATAGGATTGCAAAGCCTGGGAATGCTGTAGGCTGGGTGGGCTTCTTCAGTAATCTGACAGATGAGCAAGTGCATTGGATGTTTAAGTAGTTTCCTTGTAGCGAGTCCATCATCAGGTCCAAAGGAACCACTCACTTGGTACTGATCGGGTTAGGAGGCATCTACCTTTATGCTCCTATAAGTGTAATGAGGCAAGCTGGGAGGAAGCAAGTCATACCTCGGGTTTCCGACATGGTTCACTATAAAGCGAACATCAAAGGAGATGTTATCCCATTCAAATTTGAGCACATGTGGAACAAAAAGATCATCGAGGATGGGGGGATATTGAACTAAATAGGAATCGTGCCGGTCATATGTATTACTACCTCTCATGGTTTGAAGATAACATAACTGGGAACGTCAAACGGGGGGGTCCATCTGAAAGATGGAATCATAGATGAGGTGGTTGAGGCTCAGGTAAAGTACAACAGGCGACTCAAAAGAGTGTTCGAATCTGAAGCTAAGCATCTGGAACTTCATAAGGTGGATATGGAGGCGATCAAGGAATGGAAGGAGATTGCAAACAAGTCGATAAAGAGGTTGGAGCACCTAAAGCAAGGACTGATGGAGCTAGAAGGGAAGATGAGAAAGAGGCTTTGGGATTGTCAAGGTATGGGCAATGATGAATGAGGGAAGCTGGCAATGGCTTACTTGCTGCTTGACATGCGCGACCTGGGAAGTGTGATTGATGGAGTCAAAAGAGCAAAGCATGGAGAAGGTCCTTCTAGGACCAAATAAATTAGGAGATAATGTTCTTTATTTCTTTCTAGATTAGATTTCGTTAGATTTCAATGTAATAAGGTTTTACGCCATTAGTGACTTCACATTATTATTTCGACTTAGTAAAGATTGATTTGATTTATTTTTTGCATTAACTGGATTAGGCAACGTTGGCATGAATTTTCTCCAAGTCTATATGTCGCTTAGGCCTACCTCAAGCACATTGAGGTCCCCAAATTAGGATGCGAATCATTGCATGACCTTTCATGTTACTTGCTTAAATATTGCAAGCACTCTTTCATTTCGTCTTACTGACTTGTTTACCTTTATTGTTCTTTCTTTTGATTATTCTCATTCCCAATGGTTGATTCATGCATTCTAGCATCATAAGCATACCACACCAGATCCATAGGTTCTCCACCTCCTCCTCCACCCAGCGACCCCAGAAGCAAAAGCAAAGGCAAAGGGAAGATGGATGATTTAAGTGGTCATTGAAAGGACAATGATACCATAGCAGAGAATGTTGAAACCTCAGATGGAAAGAATATGCCAGGATAGAATGAGTTGGTCCTACGATTGGAACAAAAAATCTTGGAGCTACAAGATGAGCTTGAGTAGGTCCGTGACCTCACAAACCTCTCCCTTACTCTAAATGTCCCCGACATCAACCATCAGAACACCGCCACCCAGAATCAAATACCACCCTAAAACACACAAGCCCAAAATTCGCCACTCATAGCTCCAAAAGATCCTCCCGCAACACACCAATATCACAACCCCGCACCCCCTAAAAACCTTAACCCTCCACCAGTACAAACCCCTCAACAACACCACCATCACCCGACCTAGTCTTCGCAAACCTCTACTTATCATACCCTTCAAAACATACCACAACATACCCCCGATCCCCCTTAAACCTCAATCAATGATAACCCATATACTCAAGTCCTAGGGGCGCACCAAGGAAAACTGATATACGAGGAAACCTTACCACATACCCCACAACTAACCCTATACATACCCAAACCAACTGAGAAGGACCTGCTCATCCGGAACATCACTGAAGAGCTAAAGAAGCTAACAGGAAGAGTTCAGAGTGTTGAGGGAGAAAAAGGTGTTGAAAGTTTGAATTATGAAGACCTGTGTATCCAGCCAGATGTGGAATTGCCGGAGGATTACAAACTTCCTAAGTTTGAAATGTTCAATGGCACCGGAGAACCTAAGGTGCATTTAAGAACCTATTGTGACAAGCTTGTAGGACTGGGCAAAAATGAGCAAATCCCTATGAAGTTGTTCATACGAAGCCTTATCGGGGATGTCTTATCTTGGTACATTAGCCAGAATCCAAAGAAGTGGGCGAACTGGGTAAGCATGGCATCCGATTTCATGGATAGATTCAGGTTCGACCCAAAAAACGCGCAATGTGTTTTCTATATCAATAACCTCAAGAAGAAGCCAGCAGAAACCTTCCGTGAGTATGCTACTCACTAGAGATCAGAGACCGCCAAAGTGAGGCCGCAACTAGAAGAAGAGAAAATGAACAAGTTCTTTGTCAGAGCTCAAGATCCATATTATTATGAAGGATTGATGGTTATAGAGAATCACAAGTTCTCTGACATCATCAAGTTGGGAGAAAGGATAGAAGAAGGAATAAGGAGCGATATGGTGAGCAATTTTGAGGCGCTGCAAGCCACCAATAAAGCTTTACAGTCCACAGGTATTCCAAAGAAGAAGGAAGTGGATGTCGTGATGGTAGCCCAGGGCCCTAAGTCTCCCCTTACCTATCAGACACCTCCACCAACATATCAACCCTCACCTCCAAAATACTAATACCACGCCACTACCTACCATACCTACAATACCCAACCTGCATATTACCATTCACCTCCTCCTACCCACCAAAACTACCCAAAGCGACGATCAAACTTCGACCGAAGAACTCCCAAACAATACATCCCTTTCGCCTAACCCATCGCCCAACTATATGAGAGATTGAATGTCGCTGGGCATGTCACTCCCATTCCTGCAGCTGCTGTTGAAAATCCTTCCCAGTGGGTTAACCCCAAGTATCCCTCCCAAATATCTATCTCGTCACTGTTTCAAAACTCTGATGCGCACAAGAATGCCTTGATGAAGGTGTTAAGTGACGCTTATGTACCTACCGGTATCACTAGTGGAGAGATGGCGAACATGGTGGGGTAGATACTGAAGAGACACAAGATTACTTTCCATGAAGATGAGCTGCCACCGAAAGGATTAAGTCATACCAAAGAACTGCACATCACTGTGCAATATGAATACAAGTTCATTGGTAGGGTTCTGACGGATGGGAGCTGAAGTCTAAACATATGCCCGCTGACTACTTTGAAAATATTTGGTATAGGTCTGCATGAGATACGGATGGGAAGTACGAACGTGAAAGCATTTGATGGGTCTTCCTGGATTTGAAGATGGGCCCGACCTGGTTCGATGTTGAATTCCGGGTGCCAGATATATCCGTTATCTATAACTTGTTACAGGGACGACCATTGATACGCTCGGCTGGGGCAGTTGCTTCTACTCTACACCAGGCTGTGATGTTTGAGTGGAACCATTAGGAGCTGATTATTCACGGAGATGGAAGCAACCTTATCTACACCAACCAGACTATGCCAGCTATCGAAAATAGAAAGTTAGGAGGAGAGACATTCCACAACATTGAGCTGATAAACGCAATCGAGAAAGGGCGATGGGAGAGAACCAAGATAGAGAGCATACTGATATGGTGAGGGTATGAACCAGGGAATGGTCTTGGTCCTAAGCTTCAAGGGATCACAAAACCAATACAACCACAATATCAAGGCACAACCTTTGGTCTCGGATATGAATACACCGTGCAAGAATATATGATAGGATACCGCCATGGCATGACTTCTACTATCCATTGGAACAACTCATACCACTACTGTACCAGGCATTCCGCCAGACGGATGTGATTTGGGGATCCGGGGAAGATGAGGTTTTGGCCGGTATGAGGAAGCTGTTTCTGGACAAGGAAAATATGGACTTCAGTGCAATCTTAGAGGAGGAGGAGGAAGATGAACTTACCATTCAAACGGTGGAAGATGGAGCTGTTCTCAAGAACTGGAATGCCGCACCATCCTGGGCTCGACGAGCACCTCGGTAGCCTTAGCAGAACAAGCATGATTCTTTTTAAATATTGTTTTTGGCATTTAAAACATTTTCAGTGTTTTGTCTTGAAATAATTACTCAAGACATAGAGTCGCACTTGTTTGACAGTTTTATGTTTTAATTAATGCATCACTGCTTTTTATTTATTTATATTATTATCTTTCTACATTCTTTCTCAGCATAATTAATACATATCCAAATGAACCTGCAATTGTGATGTGTAACGAGACAATGCAACATAAGGAAAGGGATTCAGAAGGTTGGGAAGATGATGTAATAATTGAGGAAATTGTCAAAGAAGTAGAAAATTTTGAGAACAAACCAAAGTCCAATTTGGAAGAAACTGAGGCAGTTAAATTAGGGGATTCTGAAATAGTCAAAGAAACTTGCATTAGCATTTATTTATCGCCATTAGAGAAGGAAGAGTACATCAGGTTTCTAAGAGAATATGAGGATATTTTCGCATGTTCCTACGACGACATGGCCTGGTTAAAAAAATCCATACTGGCTCATAAGCTACCTACCAACCCTATGTGTCAGCCGGTAAAGCAGAAGCTCAGAAAAATCAAGCCAGATATGATTTTAAAGATAAAAGAAGAGGTTACCAAGCAAATAAAAGTCAAGGTCCTTTGCTTGGTCGAGTACCTAACTTGCTAGCCAACACTGTACCGATTCCAACGAAGGATGGGAAAGTTAGGGTGTGTGTTGACTATCGAGATCTGAATAGAGCAAGTCCTAAGGATGATTTTCCGTTGCCTGACATACACATACTAATAGACAACTGCGCCAAGCATGAACTCCAATCCTTTGTGGATTGCATTGCAGGATATCATTAGATTTGGATGGACGAAGAGGATTCTGAAAAGACAGCCTTCATCATGCCATGGGGGATATACTACTACAAAATGATGTATGTTTGGTTTGAAGAACGCCAGGGCTACCTACATGAGGGCCATATGATACGCTCAAATTATATCTTAATAAACAGTGTAAGCGGTCGGTGTCAAATATAATAACCCAACAAGGTTGGGGTCGAATCCCACAGGGAATAGGAACATTTACTTGATTAGCGTAATACTCAACTACAATCGTAATTCTATCAGGTAATTGTAACAGAGATATGAAGTGAATTTAAGTTTAAATAAAGACTAATTGCAATATTATGAATATGAATAATATGATTAAAGAAACCAAGGTTGTGTCCCCCTTTATGAAGTATAATGCTATCGATGTCAATATGATATATTTCCAACGGAAAAATCTTTTGATATGCAATTGATGTCTAATTGACTACCCAATATTTTTCAATAGTTGGGTAATATTTCCTCTTTATGATTTTTCCAAATACAAAAGATTTGTGATTAAGAACAATCAATTTATGCCAAATTAAAACCCACTTATTCCTAAGCGATTTTATTAAATAAGGTTTAAAGCCTTGAGTCTTTGTTATTTACTTCTACCAAATTCTACCCCGCTTTCCCAAGCAAAGATGGAATTCACTAGCGTTTGTTAATGTGTGCAACCACCAACAATTGTTTAAAGAATGAGAAGTAAACAAATATCAATCAACCGTTGAAAATATATTCAATATCAAACATCCAATAACATCATACCCATTTAGGTTTCACAACCTTAGTGTTTAGAATTAGCTACTCATGCTAAAAACTGAAATTGAAAGAATAATAATTGTCATAAGCTTACAAAGTAGAAGATAATTGATCCCAAAAGCTTCCAAGAGATAAAATAATTCAAGCCTTGTACTTCTACTCTAAATTCTGACAAGATTTCTCCCATAAAACCCTATTAGACCTATTTATAGAGGCCCAAATATCGAGGCAAAATTTGGACTGATTTTCCCTTAAGTCAACAATGCGACCGCATTTCTGTCGCATAACAGAAATGTGATCCGCAATTCTTACACGTCTGTCGCAGATTTCACCACTAGGTTTTGCCTTCCTCGCATTCCTGATTCGCGGTCCGCATTGAAGAAATGCGGCCGCATTTTGCATCGCAATTCCAACAAACGGTAAACTTCATACTTGATTTGCAGTTGATTCTGCGGTTCACATTCCAATTATGCGATCACAGATGCGATCGCATTCCTTACCCTGAACTTCACCCAAAACTCTGCTTGTGTCTGCGATCTCCATGTGCATATCTGCGGCCCGCATCTTAGTTATGTGGTCGCATATGCGACCGTATTATTGACATGAAAGTTTGCCCAGAAGTCTGTCTTGGTTTGCGATTTTGACGTGAAGTATGCGGCTCCCATGTGATGTTTGTGACCGCATATTCACCTCTGCGATGCTTTTCAACTCTTTTCTTGTCTTTAGTTGGCTTTTTGAGCTCTTTTCCATGCTCTAAGGTCCTTACACTTCATATACTGCAAAAAAACACTAAAATTACATAAGTACCGAGGGAATTTGCACGTAAAACAAGTTAATATCTAAGCAAGTAGTATCAAAATGTGCCAAAATTCTCGGGCACATCAACACCCCCAACTTAAACTCTTGCTTGTCCTCAAGCAACTAAAACGACACTATCTTATTCTAGACTCCATTTACAAAACATGAAACACATAATGACCCTGGACAGTGTTTGTTGGTAGTGTTTCAAGCATGTCTCTTCGAATGCTTTACCCTCCCTGAATCATCAGTATATTCAAGAAAAACCAATCAGCTTGTGAAATTTGAGTCTCAAACAAAGTGACTAAATGCTACCCTCAGCTGAGTGCACTTATGTTTTACTCAAAACTCAACTTTTGTTCAACCTCGTAGTTCATGTGCCCTCACTAGAAAGAAAGTCCCAAACTCACAATATTTATAATAACAACACAAAGGGACTAATTTGGAAATACACTCACTCTCAGAAAAGAATTTCTGGTGTCACCACATACCATACCATAGGCTTGCCCTTATTTTAATTCGTCGCCTACTTCTAAGAACGCTCGGTTGGAGATCACATAAGGACTTTTTAAGCTTGTAATGTAGGTTTAAGGAAGGGTAGGATAAATATTTAGATATGAGTGACTACATCCTCCTTGAACACTAATCACATTTTCTTCTCTTTTTACACTTTGTTTCTTTTCAAACCCCATAGCCTCAATGGCATCTAGTTCCCAATATGAAACCACCTTAACTACCTCTCTAATTTCCTTCAAAGCTCCATCATTATAAATATTTCTTTTCTTTTTCTTTCTTTTTTTTCTTGGAGCTTTCATAAATTCATATTAGCACTTTGAAGTATAAGCTCTTACCCTTACTGTATAACCTTACCCATTTTCATTTTGACCCACACCCCAAACTTAGGCTTTTATCCTCATTCTTAATGTTCAAGGAGGAACGGGTTCAAACGAGATAATTATTTTACAAATGGGAAAGGTTTGTAATGAGGAGGCCAAAGAAAAGGTTAAAGGCTCAAATAGGGTACTAGTGATATTATTTATGTACAGGTAGGCTTAAAAGGCTAAAGATGTTTCATAAATAAAACAAAGATGCCTAAGATCATCTCTCCAACTAAGTGTAATTATAATAGGCGTCGAAAAACCAACAGGGCAAGTTCTAGATGGCAGAAGCAAACACAAGAACTATTTATACAAAGAGCTCACACACATGGCACACAAACTGTTTGGTTAACATAGTTTACAGCCTTAGAGTTAACATTTGGCAATTCAAGGCTTTCATCATATATAAATACATGACTCTAGGTAGACATAGAGTCACAGAGTGAGCCTCAAGTTCACACAGTTGATTTGTTGAAAGGGTACAATCTATATACAGACACACATGCTTGATACTAGACAATTACACCATCCCGGTCAATATGTTTCATTTTACTTTCCTAGTTCTACTATTACACCCTTGAAAAACAACCCGGCAAAGAAAAAACAAGGGGAATTTTATTTCTAATTACTAAAGATGAAAAACTTTTTACTAATTAAAGACAACGTATATACAAAAATCATGAAGCATTAGTATATATTTTACAGTTACTAATGTCGCAAAAAAAAAATACAATAATACATTTCACATATACAGATAGGCTACCACCCCCAACCGAAATCATGCGTTGTCCCCAATGCATAAGAAAATAAAGTAGAGTTCAAGGGGCTCCCTGGGGCGCACTAGCGCTATGGGAATCAATAGCCGGTGGACCCTCCGCAGCTGAAGGGGGGATGTTGGACTGGACGGGAGCTGGTGTTGGGGCTACTGAGCTGCTAGCCTCATCTACTGATGGCTGAGTGGCCGATGGATCTGCATGGGCGGCCACATCTGCTAGCGAGTGTTGTATGGCCCGCTGAATGTTTGCGTGCTCCTCATCCTCCACTATGGGAGTAGCAATCTGTTTGCCCTTCTCCTGAGGGCCTTCATCCTCGTCGGACCATGAGTCGTCATCCTCTACCTCTTCACCTTCAAGCTCTGATGAATGTCCGGATGTCTCCTCATCATCAATATCGACATGTACCGGAGGAGCTGGAGGTTGAGACATTCTGGCAGACTGAGGTGCAATGTCTGCCATCAGAGCTGTGATGGCTAAATCCAGGTCTGGTGCAACCATGTCTGCACCTTGGTCACCCTCTTTGGGGAGGAGATATGACAGGCCAAACTCCAAATTTTGCATTTTCTGGAGTTCTTTCTTCATAGATTTCACTTCCTCCTTCAGTTGAGGTAAACATCTAACCTCACCTCTCTCGATTTGTTCAACCCTGAACTCAAGCTTGTGCAAGCGATCCCCAAACAATGTTTGTTGTTGTTGGAGAGCTGTCACTGAAGTTTGTATTGGAGTCAGGGCTTGTTTGATAAGGTTTGGCAGGGTTTTCAAGAGTTGGTCCACCTTGGCATTGGCATGCTGTGCAATGAGACCAAGTCTTGAAAGGCTGGCAGTGTCGACGAAGATTGGCCGGTGGTGGACTGGGAGGCAGGCTCTGCAGCAGAAGTGGAGGTCTCTGGATCTTGGGGAGGTATGGGAGTCTGGGAGTCAAGGTCCTGGAGTGGGGTCTCTGTTGGGGTAGCAGAATCACTGATACGAGTGATATCTATATCCCTCGTCTTCTTTCCGATTTTGTCAGCTGGTAGCATGAGAGGCACGTTCACAGCTTTGTAGAGGGCTGTGATCAAACTCAGAAATGGAAGTGATGTGGCACACTGCGTTGCCTGGATACCAATCTCCTAGAAGATTAGATTCCCCATATCAATTTTGATACCGGCCATAATGCACGCAATGAGAAGGGCTTTCTCAATGCTTATATCTGTTTCGTTTCTGGACGGTATCAAACGGGAGGTGACGAAGCTCAGCCAAAATCGACCCTCCCTTGTGAGATCCTCTTTATAAATCTTCTTTCCAGGATTTATCCAAACAGGAGTCCCCTTTGCAATAACGGAGGCTATCCACCCACGTTCATTCTCTCTGTTGGAGTACTTGACATCGTACTCGGCTGTGCCTGATTGCCAATCGGGGAAGTATATTTCATTAATTTCTTTGCTGTTGCAGAACACATTCTTTCCCGGAACCAATACGATGCCAGTGAATACTTTGTTACGTTTGTGGTGTGCCGTTCTGGAAGCACCATAGGATGCATAGAACTCCCGGACCAATGACTCGTTGAATTCCTTGGGTGCCTCAGTGAAGCACTCCCATTTTCTCGCTTTTCTGTTGTCGAGAATATGGGGGTACTGTTCTTGGAGTCCATTTATGCTCAACTACTTCTCCCCCAAGATTTTTCTTTTTGTTAGTCCCTCTCTATACAGTTCCCTCGAGCCTTCAACCCCGAATCGGAGATGGAAGTCATCTCCATGTTTCCTTCTAGCCTCAGCCTGTAGATCGACTGAGGGCAAGAGATCCTCCTCATTAGACTGGGAGGTGCTTCGCATATTTGGTTCCTTTCGCACACATTTTGGCTGCGACGTGTGACGACCGGATGGTGCCATTTTATTTGCAACATGCTTTTGAGTTGCCATATCTGTATAAGGGTAGAATGTGAGCGACATTGGAAGAAAAAGGGAAAAGAAAACAGAAGAAAGCAACAAAAATCCGATCGCAAATTCATCGCAAAGTGAGATGTGCGATCGCAAAACCTACGCAGATGTCCTGGTGTTAACATGGTGTTCTGCCCCAGTTTGCTGTGCTTTTGCGGTTCGCATAGTAGGTATGCGACCGCAAATGGCACCGCATTTATCATCTTCTTCAGGTGCCTAGGGTTTTAGGAATGTGGCCAAAATGCGAACCACATTTTGATTTTATGGGCCGCAAATGCCTTTGGATTCACAATTTTGTTCATCCCCCCATAAATGGCAACCCTAGATTTCTCTACCCATCACCCAAAAATACCCAAGCATCACAATAGGCACAAAATCAAAACTAAAGAAAACATAGCAAAGCTAGGATTTGAGTAGATCAGTACACGTACCAATGAAGAAGATTTCAGGTAATATGGAGATTTTTAAACAGATCTTTATCCTTGGTATGATTCAAACTGTGCTTGCTGCAGGTCGTTCTTTTCTCTGATTATTTTTTTTTGTTTTTTTTTTATTTTGTTGTGCGGTGTTTTGAAGGATTAAATTGGGAGACAATGCGGAGCCTTACCTAGCCTTATGCGATGGGTAAGTCACCGCATAACACAATATGCGATCGCATATGTGTTATGTGGTGAGTTCTGATGAAAGGGTATAAATGAGAGGTGAACTGCGATCGCATAGTTCAAATGCGGTCCACATATTGAACTACCTCGTCACATTTCTGTCAACAATTTGAGCCAAACTCTCTACTTCTGTTTGCGATAGAAATGCGGATCACATAGTGCAAATGCGATCCGCAAACTGCATTACATTGATGCAGTTTTGGCAACCATTTTAGCCCAACTCTCTGCTTCAGTTTGCGATACAAATGCGGTTCGCATATTGCAAATGCGACCGCATTTGTGCAGCAACCATCACATAGTAGTTTTTCTTCACTTTTTAGGCCTTCTTTCCCAGTATTGTGTCCTTTTGAACTCCTGCATTCTAACACACCCTTCAAATAACTTGAGGAAACCTATCTATAAAAAAAAACTAAAGAAATTTACAACAACAAACAAAAATAAATGTTGCCACACATGGGTTGCCTCCCATGAAGCGCTTGATTTAACGTCGCGGCACGACGAAGTTGAGACTCCTCTGAATTTACTCCACGGTCGGGCATGGACCATCTTTTAGAGCCAGCTGCTCCACCAAATGCTTCTCACCATCTGATCCCAAGTAATGCTTCATTCTTTGACCATTCACTTTGAAAGTTCGGAGCCCATCCTCCGATGCTAATTCTACGGCTCCAAAGGGAGAGACATCGACTACTTTGAAAGGACCAGACCATTTCGATTTTAGCTTGCGCGGAAATAACTTTAGTCTGGAGTTGAAAAGCAATACCAAATCACCTGCCTTGAATTCTCTTTTCAGGATCTTTTTATCATGGACAAACTTCATTCTCTCTTTATACACGGCTGCACTTTCATAAGCATGGAGACGGAATTCCTCCATTTCATTCAATTGTGTTAGCCTCAAAGTTCCAGCTTCAGCCCAGTCCATGTTCAATCTTTTTAAGGCCCACATAGCCTTGTGCTTTTCCACAGGTAGATGGCAAGCTTTTCCAAAAACTAGCCGATAAGGAGATGTACCAATGGGGGTTTTGTATGTTGTGCGGTACACCCACAGTGCATCATCTAGCTTCTTCGACCAGTCGATCCTGTTTGCATTCACCGTTTTTGCTAGTATGCTCTTTATTTCCCGGTTAGATACCTCCATTTGACCGCTTGATTGCGGATGATAGGGTGCGGCTACCTTATGCTTGACACCATACTTTTCAAGTAGAACTTTGAAGGCTTTGTTGCAGGAATGCGACCCCCCATCACTAAGAATGGCTCTGGGAGTGCCAAACCGAGTGAAAATGTTCTTCTTTAGAAATGCGGTCACACTCCGTGCCTCATTGTTTGGGAGGGCAATTGCTTCTACCCATTTGGACACGTAGTCCACAGCCACTAGAATGTACTTCATCACGCATGAGCTTATAAAGGGGCCCATGAAGTCAATTCCCCATACGTCGAAGATTTCAATCTCCATCACGAAATGCATTGGCATTTCGTGCCTCCTAGAGATTGGACCTTGTCTTTGGCATTGGTCACAAGCCTTAACCAATTAATTAGCATCCTCGTAGATTGAAGGCTAGTAGTAACCACATTCCAAAACCTTCGCTGTTGTTCTATTTCCCCCATGATGAACCCCAACCGGTGAGTCATGACAAGCTTTTAGAATCTGCATCATTTCTTCTTCTGGCACGCATCTTCTGATGATGTTGTCCGCCCAAACACGGAATAAGAAAGGCTCTTCCCAGTAGTAGTTCTGGCAATCTCTCAAGAATTTCTTCTTTTGATAAGACTCCAACCCTTCCGGAATAAGGTCACTAACTAGGTAGTTAGCGATGTCGGCATACCAAGGAGCAAAGGTATTAGATAAGGCCAGTATGTGTTCATCTGGGAATGCATCATTGATCTCCAAATCTCCCTTTGGTCTCCCAGATTCTTCAACTCTTGACAAGTGATCCGCCACTTGATTTTGAGTTTTTTTCCGATCCTTTACTTCAAAGTCGAACTCTTGCAGCAACAAAACCCATCGAATCAACCGAGGCTTTGCATCCTTCTTTGCCATGAGATAGCGAAGAGCTGCATGGTCTGTATACACTATCACTTGGAGCCCAGCAAGTAAGCACGGAACTTCTCAAAAGCATAAACAATGGCCAGGAGTTCTTATTCAGTCACTGTATAGTTCATCTACGCCCCATTAAGTATTTTACTAGCATAGTAGATCGGGTGAAGAACTTAATTGTGTCGTTGGCCCAGCATTACTCCAATGGCTACACCACTGGCATCAAACATAAGTTCGAAAGGAAGTGACCAATCAGGTGTGACAATAATAGGTGCCGTGGTGAGCTTTTGCTTCAGCTCCTCAAAAGCCTTGAGGCATTTCTCATCGAACACGAACTTGGCTTCCTTCTCAAGGAGTTTGCACATAGGATTTGCAATCTTTGAGAAATCCTTGATGAAATGCCTATAGAATCCGGCATGCCCCAAAAAACAGCGAACACCTTTGACGGAAGTGGGTGGAGGAAGCTTAGAGATGATTTCTATCTTAGCCCTGTCTACCTCTATGCCATGCCTTGAGATTTTATGTCCCAGGACAATACCTTCATCCACCATGAAGTGGCATTTTTCCCAATTCAGCACAACGTTGGTCTTTTCACATCTCTTGAGCACTTGTTTAAGATTACTAAGACAATGCTCAAAAGTCTCGCCTACCACCGAAAAATCATCCATGAAGACCTCAAGAAAATCCTCTACCATGTCGGAGAAGATAGACATCATGCATCTCTGAAAAATAGCCAGAGCATTGCATAGACCGAATGGCATCCGGCTAAAACCAAATGTTTCATAGGGGCATGTGAATGTTGTTTTCTCTTGGTCCTCCAAAGCTATGTTGATCTGATTGTAACCGGAGTATCCATAAAGGAAACAATAGAAGGACTTTCCCGCTAGCCAATCAAGCATTTGATCAATAAAAGGCATAGGGAAATGGTCCTTGCATGTGGCATCATTTAGTTTCCTATAGTCTATGCACACCCTCCAGCCGGTACTGTTCTTGTTGGGATAAGCCCGTTCTTCTCATTTTTAATCACAATCATGCCTCCCTTTTCGACACACATTGCACTGGGCTCACCCACGAACTATCAGCAATGGGGTAGACTACCCCGGCATCCAACCATTTGCTTATTTCCTTCTTTACTACTTCTTGCATTGACGGGTTGAACCGTCGTTGGTGTTCCACACTCGGTTTGGTCCCACTTTCTAATTGAATCTTATGCTCACAAATTCCAGCAGGCATCCCACGAATGTCCGCAATTGTCCAACCAATGACTTGCCTATGCTCCTTCAAAACTTTCAACAATTGTTCCACCTGCACATCATTCAACAAAGAAGAAACAATTACTGGTAAGGTATCATTTAAACCAAGAAATTTATACCTCAAGTGCGGAGGAAGTGGTTTGAGATCTAGTTGTGGTGGCTCAATAATAGACGGCTTTGCGGGAAGTGTAGATCTATTCTCCAAGTCAAGAGAAAGCTTTGGTGGAGCATAAGACTAAGAACCACGCCCCTCCAATGCATTCACCGATTCCATAAAACCATCCATATCATCATCGTCAAAGTTCACCAAGATAGCCGCCAATGCTTCACCGAGGCATTGTTCTTCCATCTTTATCTCAACAGCATCTTCCACCTCGTCAACAATACTAATCACTGAAATGCTCTCATACTCATTCGGTAGCTTCATACCCTTATTCACTTGGAATGTAACCTCTTCATTATTCACTCGGAATTTGATTTCATTCCGTTCCGAATCCATAAGTGCTCTCCCAGTGGCTAGGAAATGTCTCCCCAAGATGATAGGGATTTCTTTGTCAACATCACAGTCAAGAATTACAAAATCAGCGGGTATATGAAACTTCCCCACTTTCACAATCACATCATCAACAATTCCAACTGGTCTTTTGATTGAACGATCAGCCATTTGCAACCTCATACTTATTGGCCTTGGCATTCCTAATCCCGCTTGTTTGTAGATGGCAAGCGGCATTAAATTGATGCTAGCCCCATTTTCACAAAAGGCCTTTGCAAAATCACGCGCCCCTATAGTGCAAGGAATAGTAAAAGCTCCCGGGTGTTCTTTCTTCTGGATGGGATTTGTAGCAATAATAGAACTAACCCGGTGAGTCATATTCACCACCTCATTCTTCGTGGTTCTCTTCTTTGTAATCAAATCTTTTAAGTATTTAGCAAAACCAGGCATTTCTTGAAAAGCCTCCAAAAAGGGTATGTTCACAGATAATTGCTTGAGAATATCGTAGAACTTCTCAAACTTGCTATCATCAACTCTTCTTGCAAGTCTTTGAGGAAAAGGAGGTGGGGGTATAGGAATCGGCGGAAGAATGTTTGATGTTTCTTTTGCCTTTTCCTTCATCCCTTCTTTGGTCTCTTCTCGAATTTGCACAACCTCCGGAGTTTTCTCAACTTCAACAACATTAGGCTCTTCAACCTCAACTCCCTTTTCAAGTTCTTCCACATCAATTGCTTGCTCATCCTTTCCTTGTAGTGTCTTCCCACTCCTGGTAGTGATTGCCATGATATGAGAAGTTGGGCCAATCCACTTCCCTTTGGATTTGCAATTGTATCACTAGGGAGTGTTCCCTTCTGCTATGGATGTTGCTCACGAGAAAGATCTCTCATTTGCATTTCCAGTTTTTTAATAGCTGCAGTATGAGAGCCAACTAACTCAGTCATGTTCCTCATGGAATTATCAGACTTTTCTTGATTTTGTAGTATCCTTTCAAGCATGCTTTCCAATTTAGATTCACTGGAGGAACTTTGATTTGAGTACTGACCCTTCGGGGGAACATAAGGATTGGAACTTCGATTTGAAAATTTGTTGTTGTTGCTCCAATTTCCTTGGTTTGAGCCACCTTGGTCATTTCGCCATTGGTGGTGACCTTGCCCTTGCGGGTTTGGCCTCCATTGATTCTGTGAACCTTGACCTTGGTAGTGCTGCCTTTGGTACCCTCCTTGAGAGTTGTTGACATAGTTTGCCTCCTCATAATCTTCATTAGGTACCGGCTGCACATTTTCAACCACATTCACTTTCTTCTTTTGGTTTTCAGTGAACATCTTCGTCAACACATTGACATTCGTAGCAAGTTCTGCAATTACTTGGTCTCGCTCTTGATTTTCCTTGATCATGTTGCTCAAGGAAGGAGAGCCAATCTCAATTCTGCCTGTAGAGTCCTCAGAATGCCAAGTTTGGTTATGCTTTGCCATTTTATCCAATATTTGAGTCACCCTAGCGAAGGATTTATCCATAAAAGATCCAGCAGCTGCATTCTTTGCTATTGATTGGTTCATTTGATCCAAACCCATGTAAAAATTTTCCAACAAAATGGAATCCGAAAAACCATGGTTTGGAGACCTCACTAAATATAGTTTAAAGCGATCCCACGCTTCATGTAGTTGTTCGCCTGGTAGTTGCTTGAAGAAGAAAATCTTATCCCTGAGCTCGGACTTCTTGCTTTGTGGAAACCATTTCGACAAGAAAGATCGGACAAGTTCGGGCTAGGAATGTATGGAATTTGGAGGAAGATTCTGGAGCCACTTCCTTGCGTCCCCAACTAGAGAATACTTGAAGCATCTCAACCTCAGGGCATCGTCGGAGACATTATTCTGCTTGTGCATTGCACATACACCCAAGAAATTTCTGAGATGTTGTGTTGGGTCGTCATCAGTGGAATTCCTAAAAAATCCCTCTGCATTAAGCATCAGAATTAACTCGTGTTCCACTTTGAAGGTTGCAGCACCAATAGCAGGAGGTACAATAGAATTTGTATCCTCGATATACTCCTCAATGTCCGCAAAAGGATTTCCTTCCGCGTCTACCTCTACATCATCACCATAGTCCGACATGTTCTCCTATCAACACCAAGCAAAACAAACAAAGTGTGATAGAGTAGAATCAGACGTACAATAAAGCATACACTAACTAGTAATTTCAAAACCGTATTCTCCGGCAACGGCGCCAAAATTTGATACGCTCAAATTATACCTTAATAAACAGTGTAAGCGGTCGGAGTCAAAAATAATAACCCAACAAGGTTGGGGTCGAATCCCACAGGGAATAGGTGTGAAACGTTTACTTGATTAGCGTAATACTCAACTACAGTCGTAATTCTATCAGGTAATTGTAACAGAGATATGAAGTGAATTTAAGTTTAAATAAAGACTAATTGCAATATTATGAATATGAATAATATGATTAAAGAAACCAAGGTTGTGTCCCCCTTTATGAAGTATAATGCTATCGATGTCTATATGATAGATTTCCAATCGAAGAATCTTTTGATATGCAATTGATGTCTAATTGACTACCCAATATTTTCAATAGTTGGGTAATATTTCCTCTTTATGATTTTACCAAATACAAAAGAGTTGTGATTAAGAACAATCAACTTATGCCAAATTAAAACTCACTTAATCCTAAGCGATTTTATTAAACAAGGATTAAAGCCTTGAGTCTTTGTTATTTACTTCTACCAAATTCTACCCCGCTTTCCCAAGCAAAGATGGAATTCACTGGCGTTTGTTAATGTTTGCAACCACCAACAATTATTTAAAGAATGAGAAGTAAACAAATATCAATCAACCATTGAAAATATATTCAATATCAAACATCCAATAACATCATACCCATTTAGGGTTCACAACCTTAGTGTTTAGAATTAGCTACTCATGCTAAAACCTGAAATTGAAAGAAGAATAATTGTCATAAGCTTACAAAGTAGAAGATAATTGATCCCAAAAGCTCCAAGATATAAAATAATTCAAGCCTTGTACTTCTGCTCTAAATTCTGACAAGATTTCTCCCATAAAACCCTATTAGACCTATTTATAGAGGCCCAAAAATCGAGGCAAAATTTGGACTGATTTGTCCCTGAAGTAGACAATGCGACCGCATTTCTGTCGCATAATAGAAATTCGATCCGCAATTCTTACACATCTGTCGCAGATTTTACCACTAGGTTTTGCCTTCCTCGCATTCTTGATTCGCGGTCCGCATTGAAGAAATGCGGCCGCATTTTGCATCGCAATTCCAACAAACAGTAAAATTCATGCTTGATCTACGGTTGATTCTGCGGTTCGCATACCAATTATGCGATCGCGTATGCGATAGCATTCCTTACCCTGAACTTCACCCAAAACTCTGCTTGTGTCTGCGATCTCCATGTGCATATCTGCGGCCCGCATCTTAGTTATGCGGTCGCATATGCGACCGCATTCTTGACATGAAAGTTTGCCCAGAAGTCTATCTTGGTTTGTGATTTTGACGTGAAGTATGCGGCTCGCATGTGATGTTTGCGACCGCATATTTACCTCTGCGATGCTTTTCAACTCTTTTCTTGTCTTTAGTTGACTTTTTGAGCTCTTTTCCATGCTCTAAGGTCCTTACACTTCATATACTGCAAAAACACTAAAATTACATAAGTACCGAGGGAATTTGCACGTAAAACAAGTTAAAATCTAAGCAAGTAGTATCAAAATGTGCCGAAATTCTCCGGCACATCACCATGACTACTCTCTTTCACGATATGATACACAAGGAAATAGAGGTGTACGTGGATGACGTCGTCATCAAGTCTAAAAGGAGTTCGGATCACATAGCAGAACTGAGAAAGTTTTTCAACCGACTACGAAAGTACACTCTGAAGTTAAATGCTGCAAAATGTGCTTTCGGACTCCCTGCTGGAAAGTTCCTGGGTTTTATCGTCAGTTGCCGCCGCATTGAGTTAGACCCATCAAAGATCAAAGCTATTCAAGACCTGCCACCGCGAAAGAGCAAGAAGGATGTGATGAGTTTTCTTGGCCGCCTCAATTATATCAATCGTTTTATCGCACAGCTAAAGGTAATATGTGAGCCAATCTTTAAAATGCTGAGGAAAGACGTTGTGACAAGTCGGACTGAAGAGCGTCAAAAGATTTTCGATAAAATCAAGGAGTACATGTCCAAACCGCCTATGTTGGTCCTACCAGTGCCCGGGAGACCTCCACTATCACGACCCAGTTTCCCTATCGGCTGTGATGGCGCCCAACGTTGCCGCTAGGCAAGCCAACGCGGAACTTGTCATGTATTTATTCTTTTTAACATTTTAGAAAAGGTTGATTTTTAATTATTAAATAAGTAAGAGGTGAGAAATTTAATAAAATAAAGTGTAACTAATTATAAGAACAAGTATGGTGAAATAAATACTCAAAATCATCAAGTGTCAACTAGCATAATTCCAAGACGTAGTAAAGTAGACAGAAAGTAAATACAAAGGGGAGACTTCGAATGCTGCAGAACGAACTCAGAAGGCAGCTCACCACTAAGTCTTGGAGTATCAGGAGTGTGCTGAAATGACTACCAGATTCACCTTCCTCAGACCTTGAACGGCTAGTGCAAAAATGTAGCGTGAGTACATAAACAACATATACCCAGTAAGTATCCAGTCTAACGTTGCAGAAGTAGTGACGAGGGGTCGACATTGACACTTACTATGGGCCAATAATAAAATGGAGGAATTATAAACAGGTATGAGACATGGAAATGATAAGGATAATAACAAAATAACAAGTAGTGGATAAATGGTTCCTTAACTGATAATAAATTCCAAGAGTTTCTCTAGCCAACACCTACTAACCACAATTCATTTTCTATCATTAAATAAATCTTAACCTCTCAAGCCATAAGATAATGTCAATTATAATTAGGCTTCGAGCATTATCACGCACGATATTTGTCGAGGTCGTACGGTCCGATCCATAATATATATACTATGTGCATTGCCAAGGGTCGACGGCACGAACCATAGATGCATCTATTAACTTGTTGAGGTGAACGACCCGCTCTCATAAATACTTGCGATGCGAGTGGACGTGGATTTCTTAGAGTTATTATAAAATTCTTCAATTTTTCCCAAACATAAGAAATCTAAACTAGAGACTTTAAATCTTAAAATTCTTAATGTCAGCTCTATTTAGGATAATTAATATGCATAATCAACATAATAGTGCAAACAAAGCCTGATGTAAATATAAGACTACCCATACATCACATGGAATATAGCTACGCACGGACTCTCGTCCCCTACTGCGTACGTAACTTACCATACAAGTAATTCACAACAAAATACACCCATGAGGATGAGTTCCCTCTTACAAGGTCAGGCAAGAGATATATCTTGTTCTCAAGCTCATTTCTGGTACACAAATACGCTTTAAATCCTCAACTCGGCGCCAAACAACATGAAACTAGCCAAATATTATATAAATAAGTTAATATATAATCAAAAGTTCGTAATTAACTATTAGGGCAGTTAACCACCCCCAATTGAAAAATTTCTAAAATTTACCCCCGGCCCACGTGCCCCGTTTCCGGAAATTTTCGAAATTAATTGTTACCCACAACCTCACGAACTCAAATTTATCATTTTTACCCAATTTCATAACCATTTTCGTGGTCCAATCCCATTTTTATCTAAATCTAGGTTTTTTCAACTAAACCCATAAATTTCACAATTTTACATGTAAAAATCTACCCATAATCTATGTATTTAACTTACATTGGATAGAAATTACTTTTCTTTAATAGCTAGGTGAAAACCCCTCCCTAAGAAGCTCCAAAATCACCCAAGAAGTGAAAGAAATGAGTTAAAAATGGCCTAAGTCTCGTATTAAATGAACCATTCTGCCTCCAGCGTTTTCGCTTCTGTTGACCTGGGGCGGCATCTACGGAACTGCACCTGCAGAAAATCCATTGCAGGTGCAGTGCTAGCCCAGGCTGCCTGACTCCGCTTCTCCGGAAAGTGGAGCGCATCTGCCGTCCAGGTCTAGCTAGCCTCTTCTCGCTACTGCGGACTTTTCATCGAAGAAGCGAGGCTGCTTCTGCGGAAATTCCTCAGTTTTTGCGAACCACTAGCCATATGCCCAAAGCCGCTTCTGCGGCCAAGAGCTCGCACTTGCATCCAAAAGCTCGCAGGTGCGGGCACACCAAAACTGGTGCACCAGCAGCCCCTTTCAAGCTCAAACTCAATCTGTGCATCGTCCAAGCAGCACCCTAGGCCCCCGAGGCCTCGTCCAAACATACTAACAAGTTTGTAAACATAAAACGGACCTGCTCGACCTCTCGAAACACGGAAAAAAACACCAAAACTAAGAATTGCACTCCAAACCAAATCGAATCAACTTATGAACTTCAAGTTCTTCCAACTTGCTCCGAACACGTTGAATCATACTTAAATTACCCGGAATGACACCAAATTTTGCATGCAAGTCTTAAATCACCTTAAAATCCCAAAAGGACTTTGATAACACCAAAACCTACTCCAAACCAAATTTAACGAACTTTAAAACCTTTAATGCGCCAACTTTCAACATTATGCGCCGAAACGCTCTCTGGTCATCCAAAACCCGACCAAACATACACCCAAGTCAAATATTATCATACGAACCTATTGGGACCGTCAAATCCCGATTCCGGGGTTGTTTACTAAAAATGTTGACCCAAGTCAAACTTAGCCTTTTAAAGCCAATACTAAGAAACTAAGTGTTTCGATTTCAACCCGAACCCTTCCAAATCCCAAACTAACCATCCCCGTAAGTCATAAAATAGTAAAAGCACATACGAGGAGTCTTATTTAGGGGAACGGGGATCTAAAAAGCAAAACGACCAGTTGGGTCATTACATCTATTGCTATACCTGTCCATGTTAGATGGAGCCTTTGGCTGCGTCTTGGGGCAACACGACAAAACGAGGAGAAATGAGCAAGCAATATATTATCTGAGTAAGAAGTTCAAATCATACGAAGCCCTATACTCTTTGTTGGCACGTACCTGTTGTGCCTTGACATGGATGGCCTAGAAATTAAGACACTACTTCTGCGCATACACCATATATCTCAAATCAATGATGGATCCGCTAAAATACATCTTTTAGAAACCCATGCCTATGGGTAAGTTAACAAAGTAACAGATATTACTAAGTGAGTTTGACATCATCTTATGTGACTTAGAAGGCGGTCAAGGGGCAAGCATTGGCCAATCACCTAGTAGAGAACCCTGTAGACAGAGAATACGATCCATTGAAGACGTATTTTCCCAGCGAGGAAGTGTCATTTATAGGGGAAGATATTGCCCAAGCATATGATGGTTGGAGGATGTTTTTCGACGGAGCCGCAAACATTAAAGGAGTGGGCATTGGAGCTGTCCTTATAGTAGAAACCAGTCAACATTACCCGGTATCCACCAAGCTCAGATTCCCGTGTACTAACAAAATGGAAGAATATGAGGCTTGCATCTTGGGACTCAGGTTGGTCGTCGACATAAATATTCAGGAATTGTTGGTTATCGGAAATGTCCTACAATGTGTGCAAGATTTGATCAAGAGATTCACAAATATAGAATTCAAACATGTTCCAAGAATTCTGAATGAGTTCGCCGATGCGCTGGCTACCTTGTCTTCCATGATACAACATCAAGACAAGAATTTTTTTGATCCTATCCCAATAGAGATCCGCAAGTGGTCAGCTTATTGTGCTCATGTTGAAGAAGCGGTCAATGGAAATCCATGGTTTCACGACATCAAGAAGTATTTGGAGAAAGGAGAATACCTAGGAAATGCTACACATACTCAAAAGCATACGCTCGAAGATTGGCCAACCATTTCTTTCAGAGCGGAGGAAGTTTGTATAAAAGGACCCTTGACTTGGGACTGCTACGATGTGTCAATACCAACGAGGCATCTAGGTTGCTCGAAGAGATACAAGCCGGAACCTGCTGACCTCACATGAACGGGCTCATTCTAGCCAAGAAGATATTAAGGGCAGGGTATTTCCGGATGACTATGGAGACAGACTGCATCAAATATGTACGAAAGTGCCACCAATGCCATGTACATGCTGATATGATACAGGTGCCACCCAACGAAGTCAATGCAATGAGTTCACCCTGGCCTTTCTCTATCTAGGGCATGGACGTCATTGGACCAATTGAACCTGCTGCTTTCAACTGACACAGATTTATCCTGGTAGCCATAGATTACTTCATATCATGGGTCGAAGCCGATTCCTATAAAGCAGTGACTAAGAAGGTTATAGCATACTTCGTCCGAGATCGTATTGTTTGCCGATTCGGAGTACCTGAGTCAATCATTACCGACAATGCTATCAATTCCAACAATAATATGATGAAAACCATGTGTGAAACAGTCAAGCACCGAAACTCTACAGCATATAGGCCACAAATGAATTGAACCGTGGAAGCAGCCAACAAGAAAATCAAGAAGATTTTAAAGAAGATGGTGGACAAATACAAAAAGTGGCATGAGAAGCTACCATTTGCTTTGCTCGGGTACCGCACCACAATCCACACGTCAATTGGGACAACCACTTATCTACTAGTGTACGGTACTGAAGCTATTATACCCGCCGAGGTGGAGATTCCTTCCTTGAGGATCATACATGAGGCCGAGCTCAACAATGCAGAATGGATACAGAGCCCGTATGAGCAGTTGGCTCTCATTGACGGCAAAAGGATGAATGCGATGTGTCACGGTCAACTCTACCAGAGTAGAAGGGGAGGGCTTTCAACAAGAAGGTGCAATTGGTGTTGAAGCAGATCTTCTCGCATTTGGACGAAGCAAAAGAAAAATTCTCACCTAATTGGCAAGGTCCTTACATGGTTCACCAAGTACTGACAGGGGAGTACTCATACTTGCAGAGATGGACGGAGAAATATGGCCAAAACCTATCAATTAGGTCGCCGTCAAAAGATATTACATTTGAGATTGTATTTGCACTTTCATTGATAAAACATGAACTACGATAGACTTGATTCCCGTTTAAGAGGGGATACGTAGGCAGCCCAGTGGGTTCGGACACATCATAATAAAATCTTCATTCTCCTCCACGGTCAAGAACTAGGTCAAGATTTTGAGTTCGTCAATCTCGTTACGTCAAGGATCTTCGAGAAGTGCATTGCTAGGAGTATACATTAAACTAGGGCAGAATTTTAAGCTTCTGCTCAAATTTCTGAGTTAAGAAGGTCGCAATGTCTCAAAGCATGTCATAGTTTATGATTCGACTAAATTGTTTACTTTTGTACATTATTTAAAGCAATACATACAAATGACTTGCCATAAATGCATATTTTCAAAAATTCGCATTCCTGTAATTGCCAAATGTTACCCAGGGTGAGTCGAACAAAGTGTCAAGACAGGAGCAAAGGCAAAGTGAGGAATCGAGAGCACGAATCAGCCTTTCCCCCACAACTCACGATTTTTCTTTGGATGCAAGCATAACGTACATAACAAACACGTCCACGACAAACATATATATAGCAAGACCACTATCCTCACATCGATAGAAGTCGCCAAGCACAAACGCGCTAAGATAAGAACCACTTTGCTTCTCCATATTTAATTGTGGCTTTCCTCTGCATAGGGCTAAGCACGGCCCTCATCACTACATAGGTCTAAGCACGGCCCTCATCACTACGTAGGTCTAAGCACTACCCTCATTTCCTTGCATGAGATTAAGCACTATCTCCATTACATTACATGAGACTAAGCATTGCCTCAATTATTGCATAAGGGTAAATGCTAGCTTCCTTTGCATGAGACTATGCACTGTCTCCATTACATTGCATGAGGCTAAGCATTGCCTCCATTATTGCATAAGGCTAAACATTGTCTTCCTTTGCATGAGACTAAGCACTGTCGCCATTACATTGCATGAGGCTACGCACTACCTCCATCATTGCATTAGGAACACTGCCTTACTTTGCATGAGACTAAGCATTGTCTCCATTACATTGCATGAGGCTAAGCACTGCCTCTATCATTGCATAAGGCTAAATGTTGCCTTTCTTTGCATGAGACTAAGCATTGTCTCCATTACATTACATGAGGCTAAGCACTGCCTTCACCTGCATAGGGCTAAATGCTGCCCTTATTACATTGCATGAGGCTAAGCACTGCCTCCATAACTCGCATAAGGCTAAGCACTGCCTTCACCTACATAAGGCTAAGCATTGCCCTCATCTCATACAAGGCTAAGTGCTACCTTGTCTCATTCTTGCATATGACTAAGCATCACCCGTTCCCTCTATCAAGCAATTAATATCAACATATTCGTGCGCTTCATGGCTGAAACATCGCCACAATGTCCTAAGGCATCATCCAATAGTCGGAGGATCTCTCGAAACTGCATATCATTATTCAAAGGCATCATAGTCTAGAGGCACCATCCTCATGGCCCGAGGACATCATTTCATGGCCTATGAATCCCTTATCATACGCGTCATGGCCCAGGACGTCATTTTCTAAGGACATCATCCTCATCGTCCGAAAGACAACTCTCATGGTCCAAAGGGGAATTTGCATCATGTTTAAATTTCCGCAATAACCACATATATTCGCGTGCATCATGTTATAAGTTTTGTAGGTAACTCGGGAGGTAACCGTTCTATAAATAGGAGCAATTATTGCTCTGGTTTCCGTTCACAATGTTCACATCCTTTGATTACCTCCAATGTAACCGACAACCAGTGACGATCGTTTCCATCCCATAGCCGCTCAAACACTTGTCTTGTATATCCATAACATTCAAATTCGCATTCATAGCTCCACCTGAAATGATCTGATATTTATGGCACTACCCTATCCATAGAAGTTCTTTCTTCGAAACATACGACCATTCTTATAACAACTCCATCGGTTTCATTCGTCGTTGGATCCAGAACTACACACGGCCCGACTCCCATAACACCAGGGATATGTAGGCAACTCATGAACCAGGGTTCGGTCCCCATTTTCTTCAAAAATACCTCATCTTTACTCATTAGGACAAAATTGGTCATCATTTTCTTCACCCGATAACTTTTTCATCATTCCCGGGTAAAGAGAGGCAGCTGTTGATACTCATTTTTGCCTCATATTTTATAAAATATTCTATATACTTTCAAAATATTATTTTTGCATTGTTACCCAATTTACAAGGGTAACTTTTAAAGCTTTAAAATTAATTTTCTTGCATTTAATTTTGTTAAAATATATATTATTCATCATTTTAAATTATTTTTAATGTGATTTAATCATCCAAATTTATCATTTTATACCCACATGCATGTTATAATATTTTATCTCATTTTTAAATACTTATATTTGAATTTCTCTATTTTATCTACACTAGCTACAAAAATAGCCTATATTATATAAATAATTACATTTATTATATTATTTAGGTCAAAATAGTCTTTTTATATTTTCATAATTTTGAGTTATTGTTTTTAGTATGTAATGTCTCAAATAATATTTTTATTATTCATTAGTCATTTTTTATAATTTATTTTTAGAAATTTCGTGTATTTTAATTATAGCAAAAAACAGGACTATTTACGGACCAAAATCAGGCCCAAACACTTAGCCCATCTCATTTACCTATTAGCAACCCAAACCAAACCACCCCATTGACTTAACCCGGTCGTGAGCCGGTCGTGGCCCACTAAACAACTCACCCCACTCATCTTTTCTTTCTGTCCATTGATCTCTCAAGATCAATGGCCCTCGCTCACCCATCCTTTTTAAATTAACCACAACCCTAAAACCCTACCCATTTCTCTGAGACCGCCGCCCTAAAAACCTCTCATCATCTCCTTCTCTCTGATAGAAAAACTAGCCACCTCACTCAAATTCTAGTCCTAATCTGATATCACATGAAAAATCTTTCATATTTCCTTTCCTTTTTTGCACACACGGATATTCTTACCATCTCCTTAATGTTACAGTATTTGGTACTCAGTTATTTACGGAAGTTAAATCAGTGGGTGTTCGTTCGACTCCGATTCTGTGTTATCTTTATGTTCTTGACTTGATATATTCACTACCAGGCTATATGGGTCCCATTCAGTGATATCTTTGACTATTTTTGGTTCTCCATCTTGAACTAGGGTTTTTCTGATTTTTCTCCTAAAGTAATTCTAAATCGATTTTTGCATGCTTTTCTTTCCTTATTTGTGTTTGATTGACTGTGTTTACTTGTTTGTTCATTCAATTTTGCTACTACAAAAACCCCCTTTCCCATTTCCCCTAATAGACTTTAATCACTGTTATTCTCTCACTCTCACTCGTCCTATACTATTTTAAAACTTGAGCTCTTGGCCGGCTGAAAGCCAAGGCCACCAAAACTCAATTATTGGACCTTTCCCAGTGTGAGCACTGCCTGGGATTCATCTGAAACCCGTGGGAATGCTGATGAACTGAGATTTTGGGTTCCACTGCTCTCTATTGCTATTGACAATTGAAATACTGCTAAAATTATTCTTCTTGTATACTTATTCGTCAATTGGTAACTGGTAAGTTCTTTGGCCTTTGCAGTTTCATCCTTTTCGTTGTGTTCATGCTCTGTATACTCATCCCTCTTGAACTTTTGTGAATGAATGTGTTACCCTGCCGTCTCTATTTACAGCCTTATTCGCTCTGAAGTTATTTTGTGGCTATGAACTTTTCTAGCACTTGAACTTGCCTAAATTCTAAACCTGATTCTGGTTTCTTAAGCATGTTTAGCCTAAGGTTCTGTGCGATTCTGAGTACTTGCACCTACTGCCTGCTACGAGCCCATCTCCCTACCTTATCTGAGACTCTTGTGAGGAACTAGTTCATTTCCTAAAATGTGTTCGGATGCATTGCTTATGTTAGCCATTCATGTGTAACCTTTAACTTTCTCATACTCAATGATCATCTAATTTCTGAATGTCAGTACTGCCTGAAATTCTAAAGTAATTATGATATGTTTTTTTGTTATCCGTAACTCTAATATTTGATCTTTGACCTGCTCAATTCTGTGTTCTTAAGTATTGCCTAAGACTTCCTAGGGTGAATTTCAATGTTTAGCCTCTTCCTACATACGATCAACTAGTATTAGGCTTGATGAATACCTATCCTGTTAAACCTAGAGTTGATATTTTCATCTACCATGAACCATTGTATTGTCTTGAACCATTTTGCTAAGAACAATACCCAATGTGTTAGCTAAGTGATATGTTTGCTGGCTGTTGTAAATCATGCATGCTAGCATGTTGTATGTTTTTTGTAACCACATTCTCATTAGGCACTCATGTTAAAACCTTCATGTGAAGATTATCACCCCTTTGTTCCTGTCTGTGACTCTGCTAGATTCTCCTGCTAAATGATGATGTTTTGTTTTGAAATCCTACTTGAAGTAGTATGCTATCCCATGAAGACTTTTCCTAGTTACCTTAACTTTGTTTTCTGAGAATATAAGCATATGTGTACCTTGTGAATGCCTCATGTGATCTTATTTATATGCCTCATGTTTTCTAAGTGTGTGGGCTTCAGAGTTTGCTTAATTAATTTAGTGAGTAGTTGTTTGGCTAAGTTGTTCATCTGCCACTGCTGGGTAAGCAAGTCCTCCATTGTTTCCTGATATGGGTCCATGCATGAGTTTGAGCCTTATAATTGGCTCTAATACTTGAGTCGAATCTGGGTCTGGGTCTGCTACTGGTGTGAAGAATGAGCTTGTTGAAGGCCCAGGCAGTGCTGGGTTATCTCCTCTTGAGCCTGCTCTATTTGTGGGACTTGTAGCTATTTCAACGCCGTGATATTTGAGCTTATTTTTCCTTATTTTTTGGGCTATAATAATTTTTAAACAATAGTAGGGGAGTTAATGAAATGAGGGAACGAGTATACTCTATTTCTGCATAAAGGGGTAGAAAACATGCCTATAGGGTCAAAATGCTTTATTCGCCATCATGTTTGACATGCTCTATTTCTATACACTTATAGAAACCATGCCTATAGGAACCTAAGCACTTCACTTGCTCAACATGATCTGCCTCTATACGCTATTAGATAGTATGTCTATAGGATTTAGATATCATTGTTTATTTGCTCAACTTGCACTATTGCTATGTGATTGTTAGATATCATGCCTATAGGATCGTGTTAAGTAATTAAGACTTGCTTCCATCTATACTCATCTATATATCATGTCTATAGGGCCTTTATTGATTAATTAAACTGTCGTTGTTGTTTTTCTTATCACACTATTTACCTAGAAAACATGCTTATAGGGATAAACAAAATGAATTCGTGTTCAAATACCAACTTTTTAGAGAAAATGCCTATAGGGTATTGCTACTCTCTTAGGAAACAAGCCTATTTGATCAAAGACTAATAATTTTGAGTTTTCAGTGGTTTCAATGCCCAAGCGTAAATCACCTATAGGCCAACCAACCCAGTCACGCAAACCATCATGCCTATAGGCTTTAAATAATGATTACCATCTGCAGCTTCGACAATCGACTAGAAGTACTATCTACGAGATTTTATTAAGTAATTCAATCACATAGAAACCATGTCTATAGGTTCAAACAACTTTAATGCGTCTCAATTCCAAAACTACCTATGACCCTTTACTGCATAATCTGAAACCTTGTTAGCATAAAATATGTGACTATTTCGCGTGCATTTGTGCTTATGTGTAGAGGCTAACTTGAGCCTTTAATTTGTATATGTACAGTCCTACCTGTTTTGAATGTGCACCTAACTTTATTATTTTGAGCACCCTAAGTAAAGTCTAGAACCACCCACATAGTAGGTCCAAAGCTTCCTGGACTATCGGCATGTTACGGGTAATGCACGCAATAGGATGCGGTTTAGAATTGAACAACAACGCTTTAGATAAACAACTTCAAGATAGTAATTGGGTAGCAGGAGATGATAGTCTATGCCCGCTGAATAATATGACCAACCCCTATCTCAAGGGAGTTGCGAAGTATTATTTATGTTGCATGGAGTGATCCTTGACTCCCCCATGTATGTTTACTACTTGCACCTTTCTTTATCGGACTTAGAACAAATTAGGTTGTACCTTGTAATCTTCAAGGACTTTTACCGATCATCTATTAATGTAAAATCTATTTCCTTCATATGTGCAATCTTCTTTATACTTGTTTTACATCACAGTTGGATATTTAGATTCCCTATCTTCCTTTAATTTACCTGATCACATAGGACAATTATAATCTAATAATCCCACATAGCGTAAAATTCGGCCGGGAACCACGTTTGTGGACCTTGAAGAATGCCTAACCCCTTCTCTTTGAGGTAATTTGAGCCCTTACCCGATCTTTGGTGACATAGACTAGTTAAAACAGAGTTATTTGCAAATGAGTGCCTTAACGCACCTCAAAATCGTTAGATGGTGACTCTTCTCTTTTAGGATCCATCTAAAAGAGTTGTCACATGTCAAAACCCGCTTTCGCGAGAAAATGGCGCGCAACAGCTAGTGATAAAGGAAACATGCAGAAACTCATAACCACCTACGAAATCAACAAGTCAAGAAGCTCTCTCGTCGGACAAGGCTCATTGACCAATTTTGAGTGGAAATAAGGTATCATTCTTCCAAACACTCCTCATCCCAATACGATAGTGCGAATCTCAGGTCTAGAAACCTCATCTCAGCCAATACAAGTAGCCCAACCGACAAGTCACCCTGAAACCACATGGATTCTCACACAACACGGTTCGTTCACCAAACAAGCAATAACTCAGAAAGAAAATATCTCACAATGGAAATAAAGCAAGATACGAGGTCTATCTAACAAGTCCAACAGATATAACAACAAAAGTACAATTTCATTATTTCATCTCACAGAGGGAAAATAAAACACGAAATAAACACAAGGGTATTCCACATAACATTCGTTGCGACGCACAACCCGATCCCAAGTATATTAATTCACACAGGGATACCCATCGAGCCAAAATGCTTGGGATCACTAATCACATGTATGCCAACATCAAGCACGCTAGAGTGCACAAATATAACTGTGGAAAGATGAATAGGAATAATACAATACAGAGAAAACAAAGCACGACTAAGGTGAAATAAGCAAATCAAATCACGAGGGTCATCTCGTCCATATCGCCATAAGGCCTGAACGGGATTACAACATGCGTGTGAATAATTTTATAACCTCACAACCCATCATAGCATAATATAAAAGCACATAGCATAGTTTGGGGCACTAATAAAATCCATTCTACCTATTAATATACCCATGATAGAAATTGTGTAAGAGTAACTGAACCTGATATGATATAGAATACACATTCTCATTAGGCTTTCAAATAGCCCCCAAACCAATTACGATGATTCCCAAACAGATAAATGACCTTCCAAAAGTCCATAGCAACCTATCCATAACATATGCCATCCGTTATCCTATTCTCAACATTTCTTCACGATCCGCAACCAAGGAATATACCGCCTATGAGGACATCTAGCCCTAAAACCTCATGAATACCAAAATCTCCATACCTGATCTCAATCCCACCACTCAAATGGTTGGTATATCACTCACACTCCATAATCTTACGAAAAACACCCACACAGATCTTCCACGCCACGCAGCAAAACCTGAACCACAGAAGCCCGAAACCAGGCGATCACCATAACACCAGTCAAGCATCCGCAAGTCAAAACACAAGGTGCTTTCTAGAATGCACGCTTTTCTCATGTGATATCCAATAGTGCCAGCATTCTCTTAACTTTTGATATCCATCTAGGAGAAAACCATAATGCACAACATATTCCTTATGCTAGTAGCAGAAAGCCAGCTCAAGCCGTGGTCGACACCATCGAGAACTCTCCGAGACCCGTCCGTAAATAACCAAGCCACGAGAACTAAATTTTCCCAACTCAACCAAGTCACGCAAACCATCAAACCCAAGAGTACTTCCACAAACACTGGTAAAGAATTACAACCCAAAAAGGACCAATTACCTTTATTGCTATGGTGACCCAACGCCGCCGTGCTGACTAATTTCTTCGGATCCTCCTTGGCTTTTCTTCAGGGTAACACTTCTCCTTGTCGGCACACAGCGATCCCAAAACCAAAGCTCAATGCAGAAGGACCTAGCACGAACCACGTGACCCAGAAGCTCAAAAACCACTGTATTTCCTCTGAAGCACCGAATAATGCCTCAATCGAGATACCCACTCTAAAGAGACCTTCTGTGACTCTGAAGTTGTTTCTCTAACCTCTTTGATACTGAAATGTAGAATTATTAATGACGCAGAAATACCGCAAGTTCCAGCACTATTCCCTGCAAATCTCAGACCTTAACCATACACAAATTCCGGGGTACCCTTCAATACCAAATATATACCTCAAACCAAGACTGATATATCACATGACCATGCAATTTGTTCGTTGATACTAGACTCCCCCACTTGGCGCAAAGCCTTAGGACATACCATATGATGATCCACAATACCAACCTTCATAGCTCGTACAACCCCCATCGTAGGATACCTCAAATCACCTATTAAACACATGTCCATCCTCATGATAGTCAAGTCCGTTTCCTTGAGTGTCTTGAATGAGAATATGTACCTTTTATTGAATAGAAGTCCCATAAAAACACATAGTCTCTAGTACTACCAACTATCCTAAAATCAACATTCTCCAATGATTACCATGATCACAACAACTAGGCAATCAATTAAATCCTCTTAAGCTTGTACTTACGAGCCAGATGCCAGAACCCACTGCACCCTGCTCGTGAACAACTGAAAGATTTCTCAACACATCCCCATCCTCAGCCTAGAGAACTCCCCGAGACAATGATCAAGCATTCATGGCCCCTTCGTAGCCCGTATGCAGCATCATGAACCGTCAGTGCATAGCTGATGCCGAGTGCACAATATCATACACGAGTGGATGAAAAGGAATAAGATATACGTTTCAAGCTGAATCAGTGTCGTACGACAAGGAATGAAAGAAGTGGAGTTTCCTAATAGTTCTGTAGCCTCTCGAAGATAAGTACAGACATCTCTATACCGATCCGCAAGACTCTCTAAACTTTCTTATGACTCGTAGCACCTATGAACCTAGAGCTCTAATACTAAATTGTAACGACCCCAAAACCCCACCTTAGGTAGTCGTGATGGCACCTAGTCACTAGGACTAGGTAAGCCTAACACATGTAGAGAATTAACGGAATTTAACTAACGTAATTGCAATATATTAATTAATAACTGAGGCAACATAGCTGAACCAACATCGGTTATACAATCCTAAAACTAGTAGTACAAGTCAAGAGCTTTTTTGAGAGTAACTAGAAATATCAATTACATCATTGTCCTGGAATAATAGAAAACAGTAGAAATGAAAAAGACAACAGAAGGTGACTCCGTGCTTGAAAACATCAAGCATGTATACCTTGAAGTCTCAAGTCGCGCAGACGTAAGTCTCAAAACCAACTCGATCAGAAGTACCTGGATCTGTACAAAAATGTACAGAAGCATAGCACGAGTAGACCACAGCTGTACCCGGTAAGTATCAAGCCTAACCTCGGTAGAGTAGTGACGAGGCTAGGCCAAGACACCTACTAGACATATAAACATGTGCAGGATATAACATAAAGCTAATAATGGAAAGATACTAACAACAGAATGACTTTTGATTTACAACCAACAATGAAAATAATAGTAGCACAAATAACAGCAAGAAGTAAACGGGAATAAAGTAGTAACATAATCCGAATAACGAGGAGATATGAATGAACTCAAATAAGGAAAACAGAATGGCAGCTCAATTAATCAAATCGTTTCTGATGCATGGACTAGCAACAAGAATTGTCCCGAGGTACCGCACCTCGTAACCACAATTCATGAGTCAATTTCCAAATCATCATGTCTGGTACCTCGTGCCTATAATAACAATCACCTTCGCACAATAAGGCCCACGTGCTGCCATATATATTGTAACCATGTCAAATATCAATTAATGTGATCGAGAAATGTATATTTAATACCAGATAACCGTAATAATAATCTGAAATAAAGTAAGGCATCAAATGAGATAATGAGTTTATATTAGAAATCAAATAAAGTAAAATAAGAACAAGTTATACAAAATGGAGTATCAGATAGGTTTATTTAGAAACCAATAAAATAAGTAAAAATATCGTGTTTAAACAAAGAAAAACACCCGTTAAATTAACGAGTTAAATATATAATTTGTTAAAAGTAGAACGTGATCACAATTTTCAAGTAAAGAAAAAATCAAATAAGGTGATAACTATAATTTGCAAACCCAATTAAAGTTAATTTGAGGTAACCATTTAAAGTAGAGCATCGAGTGAGATAACGAGTTTTATTTTGAAAGTCACATAAGTAAAACGCCTTGAGAATTCTTTTATTTAGAACCACTAAGTTACCAACATCTCAACCGAAGATGAGATAATGACCCCGTGCACATAACACCTTGACTATCAATTTACCAAGAAATAACGAAGACACAAATTGACATGTTAAAGCAGCACAACAAATCACGTAGAATGCATGACTCACACAAGAAGTCAATATTGTTCTATTACTAGAATACTGATAGTCAACAAAATACGATCATAATACAAGTGAAATGATTTAAGAAACAACAAGGACCGTTCATCCGATACACTGTTCCAACATAAAATGTACCACGAGAATCACAACCGGGAATAACTTTACTATCACAAACAACTAGAACATATCAAACCATTGCGGCATGCAACTCGATCCCACCTATATCATATCATCTGTTCTTATCGCTTCATATCATATCTTTCCATATCATTTCAAATACTGCTGCGGCATGCAACCCGATCTTCAAACAATATGAATTTAGCAAATAAACTATAACCAACTACAACGTATCACAAAATTAAACAAAATAAAGGAACTAAACAAAGAAGGTCACAAGCAGATAAGATAGTTACATGATGACTCATATAGTCAAATAGCAAGTAATGACGGTTCATAAATAAAGGCACAATTACAAAGAATCAATTAACAATTAAGGCACGTAATAGATAAGGCATGAATTCAACAAGTAATTGTAATTAAAACTTAATTGGGTAATTTCTAGGAGGAGCGCATGTGCGAGGTACTTTCTGCATCTGCGAGCTCGCAGATGCCAGCGAACTAGTGTAGAAGCCAAGATGGTTGGGGGCTAGGGAGTCCACAGATGCGGATGTTGTATCGCAGGAGCGGTACCACAGTTGCGGAGATGAGGACCGTAGATGTACTTGGTTGGGACTTTAGTGGGATTCGTTAGATGCGGAAAATTTGACCAAAGAAGCAGCGTCGCAGGTGCGACCAACTTAGTCGCAGGTGCGAGAATCACTGGATAGATGTTAAGAATGAGAGTTTTGGTCATTTTTCTAATTTTGGACTTGTAGAGCTCGGCTAAGGGCAATTTTTGAGAGGGTTTTTGCTATAATTGAAGAGATAAGTGAAGTTTAATCACTTTTGAGTTTTAGATATTGGTTACCCATTGATATTTACACCTAGTTTACGTGAATTTGAAGTAAAATTTGAAAATTTTAGACTATGTCATTGGAGAGGGAGATTTGGTAATTTGGGAGTCGATTTATTGATGGAATTGGATGAAATTAGTATGGTTGGACTCGTAATTGAATGGGTGTTCGTAATTTGTAAATTTTGTCAGGTTTTGGGGTCGGGCCCGGAGTTGACTTTTTTGGATTGACTTTGCACATTTGATCAAGACTTTAGATTTATCATTTGGGATTGTTTCTATGGCTATTATTGATGATAATAAGTTGCTTTGACTAGATTTGTGTTGCTTGAGGTTGATTCACAAAAAAGAACTTGTTAGAGTATTGAGTTGCGCGTTTTGAGGTTAGTAACATTTCTAAACTTGGATTGAGGGTAATTATCCCTGAGAACCATGTTATTTGTGATGTGTTGGGGTGATGCACAGGCTAGGTGACAGGCGTGTGGGCGTCCACCGGGGTAATCATGATCCAAGTTGACTTTTGGACTATGTTGCTATCATGTCTTATTTTATCTGTGTTTTTCCTACTTGTTAGATTAACTGAGCTACGATTCATATTAGAAATCATATTTACGCTCTGTGGTTATTTAATTGAGGCTTGATGAGGCTATTTTTGTTATTTTGCGTTATCTGACTTAACTATAATTGTACACTCAGTCATGATTCTTCATTTGCATATCATATCTCGGTCTCTGTTCATCATTTATTGTTACATTGCATATTATCATTGTTTTTCCATATGTGATGTTGTTGGGCTAAGTGATATGACATCGTGAGCCTTTGACACTTGAGAGGTTGATGACTGAGGTGGGACTTATAGCCGTATTGTGAGTATTATTTGGATCGGGTTGCACATCGCAGCAGGCCATTTTAGCTTTATTATTGTTATTATTTGGATCAGACTGCACGCCACAGCAGGCCATATTGACTTTTGATTAGCACTTGGGCAAGATCTGCTCCTCCGGAGTCTGATATACCAACAGTGAGCACCAACATAATAGTATATATACATGAGCTTTGGTGAGGGGCGTTCATGCCAGGCACCCATATAATGCCGAGTGATTTTATGTGTG
This sequence comes from Nicotiana obtusifolia, assembly GCA_002018475.1. Lineage (NCBI taxonomy): Eukaryota > Viridiplantae > Streptophyta > Magnoliopsida > Solanales > Solanaceae > Nicotiana > Nicotiana obtusifolia. The sequence continues at coordinate 202,383 of MCJB01000936.1, read as the reverse complement.
TGATGAGGTGGGCATTTGAGATAAACATCTTGAGTATATTGAGAGTTGGAGAATCATGGGATATCACCGCGAAATTATTCATTTCACATGCATACTTGACATGTAGGCATAGAGATGTATCATTCCTCATGCTAGCTGGTAACTGACATGTTCTTATCAGTGTTGGGCTTTAATTGTTATACTTGAAAGCATGTGTAAATTCTTGTAGTGTGAACGAGATGACTATAACATTTCCATTGAATTACTTATTGTTATTGTCATCATTATATCTGTGTTGTCCTTAATATTCGTTTCTGACTGTCTTCTTTTGAGCTCATCACGCATTCAGTCCAAGGTTAGTTCTATTGCTTATTAAGTACATGAGATCGCTTGTACTCATAATACACTCTACACTTCGTATGCGGATCCAGGTACATCTGGACATGGCGATTGCTATAGCCATGTCGGTACCAGTATTTAGAGAGTTCGAGGTACCTGCTATGACATCCGAAGACCTTGACTCTCTTTCCTTTGTATTCCCTTTCTATTGTCAAGATAGTCGTACTAAGGATTTGATTTATATTCCGATACTCAGTAGTGCTCATATACTCGTTGACACCAGATTTTGAGGGTGGTTGTAGTAGTATTGTTATTGTTTTTATTAGATAATTATGATATTTTCATTGTTAAGTCTAGTAAACCATGTTCATTCAAATGCTTAGTTATTATGTGACTATTGACTTTTCTGACAAGTAGTGTTAGGCACCATTGCGGCTCCAGCAAAAGTTGGGTTGTGACAACTATATAACCACAAGCAAACATTTATGAAGGAAAACTGCAGTACCTAAAAATGCTTTGTGTGAAACTCATTAACGTATTGCTAAAGACATGCAACTGGAAGTCAGTAGGAGTGCATGTTCCGATGTTCAAAAGATTTTAAGGCTAAACTTGATTCAATAGGCACATTCTCCTGAAAAAATTAATTTGTAAGAAACTATATATAACATGCACATTCTCCTGAAAAACTAATGTATAAAGAGATTATGACTTTTCAAAAGTTGATATATAAGACATTTTGTAACTTTTTAAACAAAATCAAATCGTATAGATGATGCCATATCAAATCCTACAGAATAAGAATAAAAAAATATTATTATTGATAGTTTATGCAGATTTTCTGTTACAGTTAGGGTGATATTGAATAAATAGAGTGACACTCAAAGGAATATTGAAATTCTTCCATCAGGAATTTTCTTGATATCTTTTGGTCAATTAAAGTACCAAAACAAGATTGAATTTGCATTACCTATTCCTTATCTAAAGTATGATTGGGAAATACATTAACAAAGACAACTCATATCGTCATTTTTTCCTCATCTAAAGTTTTTTTGGAAATATCAAATTAGATTTGCCAGAGTCAATAAGTTGGTTATACAATTCAAAATACCCATAAAATTCTAGAGTGAAGAACTAAGTTTTAGAACACATAATATGTAAAAAAAGAGTTCAACCAATTCATCACCCCATAAAAAAAATCCACAACAAACAAAATCACACAATATACCCATGGTATTTTTCTTAGCCCTTTAAGCAAGTTCCAAAAAATCTTGTTTAATGTAAAATTAAGAGACAAAACCCCACAATAAATCCACGAATACTTCACTTTTAGCACACAAGAACAATTTCCAAAAAAAGAGAGAAATTCAATGACAAAACCTCGGTTCTTGTCTTCCATGCCCCAACATCAAATCCAATATCCTAAATTTTAGCTCCCAACACAATGAAAATTAGTGTTCTGAATAAAGAAAAACTCAATCAAAGAATATTATGTCAAAAACAGAGAAAGAAATAAAGAAACACAAGGGGAAAAAAATTCTGATTTCATCAGAAAAAAAGAAAAACGAAGCAGAACATAAAAAGTGATGAAACTTACTCTTGATGTAGCTGAATAATGCCCAGTGATTGACAAGAATGTTGTTTAGCCGAACAATGCTCGATATTAGGGGATGATTGTTTTAGGAATTTAGGAATTTTAGGGGTCTTGAGACAGAGAGGGAGAAAACATCTGGGAAGGCTAAATATAAAGTTTATTACATATGAGAGAGGGAGAAAAAATTTGAGAAGCCCAAGTAAAAATTAAAATTTATACTTATTTTTAATTCGCACCTCTGTCTCCCGCTGAATGTCATTATTAGAGATACGATAAATGTCTTTTTCAAACCAGATTAAATCCCTTCACTTATTTATGAAAATAAATCGCGATTTATGGAACGAAAAAAATCTCATCCTTGTAAGTACACTTTTAGGGACCAGATTTTAAACTCGTTGCTAAATCTTAGTCCCTAATAACCCTTTTTCTTGTAGTGAATGAAGTAGTTATAATCAACAAAATTTCAAATTTGAGTTGTAAAATAGAACCTCATTTTCTTTAGAGTTAGTTGTAAGTTTGGAGATAAGGATTTAAAGATAAATTATTTGGGTTAGAGGTAAAATATTATATAGTTTAAAGTTAATTAACTTAACATAATACGAATATATATATATATATATATATATATATATATATATATATATATAAAAATCAAATTATGTGAGGGTATATAAAAAACTTAAAAATATTATTGATAAGTTGAAAAGATACCTGAACTTTTGAGCAATGAATCAATGTGAGTAAACTAAATTTTAAGGTCACTGAAATCTTAGGAAATCTTTATATAAAATATGTATCACGGCCCAAAATTCAACTAGTCATGATGTCACCTAAACCAACCCGCTAGGTAAGCAAATTAACAACAATCTGATTCAAATTGAGATATACTGAGAAAATAAATAATGAAATAACTAAACTTTTATACAACAACCAAAGGACTGGTAGTACAAATCATGAATTTCTAAGATTTAGAGTTTACAAAGCTGGTATGAATAAATACATTTGTTCGAAATATACATAAACAAATTAATAATTCTAAAGCTACCAAGAACAAGAGCCAGCTATAACCAGAACGCATGTACATCTTCAATGCCAGCTCCCTCCATACACAGCAACATCAGCTCCAAAATCTGCACGCAAGGTGCAGAATTATAGTATGAGTACAATCGACCCCATGTACTCAATAAGTAACAAACCTAATCTTAGGTTGAAAGCAGTGACGAGCTTGGACAATGGTCAGAGTCCAACACCAATAGCCAACAATAATTCTTGAAAACATAATAAAATTAGTACAAGAAATAACTCAAGGATTGGATGCTAAGCTCGTTCACAAATAGGTATGATTTTCAAGTATAACAGTAAAACATAAATCATTCACCGAAATCATCAAAATATGAGTAAGTCAGAACTCTATGATTTTTCCCAACAACTTTCAACAACAAATAAGAATTTTCAATCTCAGATAGCATGAGGAAAGTACATCTCTATGCCTACATGTCAATGTGCATGTGAAATCATAAATGTCACAAAATCGTGTAACATGAGGAAATACATCCCCATGCCTGTATGCCAAGTATGCATGTCAAATGCAATGCATCAAACTAATGAACTCGTGTACTCACACTCTTAGAGTACTCAATATCACTGCCTCACACTCCCATTCATTATGCTCAATCACTCAGCATTGCACGGTACCTGTTGTGGCGCCCAGCCTGATCCCATCATAAATTAATAAATACTGCGCTCGCTGCTGGTATGTCAGACTCCGGAAGGGCGGATCCTGTCCAAGTGCTAATAAAACCTGTTGTGGCGCACAGTTTGATCCCATTATGAATCAATAATGCCTACTGCGACATGCAACCCGATCCCATCATGAGTCAATAGTACCCGCTGCAATGTGCAGTCCGATCCCATCAATAACACTCACAAACAAGCCCTTGGACTCACTCAGTCATCAATCTCTCCAGTCTCTGGGGCTCGTACATCTCATGCCAATCAGCCCAACAATGATAACATGATGTGATACCAAATGATAACAGAGACTGAGATATGATATGCAAATGAATGAATATGACTGAGCATGTAATTACAATTTAAGCAAATAACTCAATAACAGAAATGACCTCAATAGGTCCCAACAAAATAAGTACATGGCCTAAACATGATTTCTGGCATGGATCACAACTCAATTAAATTTTATGGATAGAAATAAGATAGATAACTACACAGTAGCATAGAATCAACCGAGTAACAATTCACCCGGTACATGCCCGCACGCCCATCACCTAGCATGTGCGTCACCTTAACCACAAACACATAACACGTATATACAGGGGTTCATACCCTTAGCACCTAGTTTAGAAGTATTACTTAAGCCGAATCCAATACCGAGCAAGCCAAACAATACTCCAAAAATGCCATACCGCGCGTAACGACCTTCGAACAGCTCGAAACTAGCCAAAAGAACTCAAGAACATCAAATAATGCAGAAGGAAACAAACCCAATCGATAAAGGTGGAATCATTAATCAAAAGATCAAAGTCAACCAAAAAGTCAAACCCCGGCCCGCACCTCGGAACCCGACAAAACTCACAAAATCCGACAACCCATTTAATTACAAGCCCAACCATACTAGTTTCACTCAAATCCGACTCCGAACCGATGCTAAATACTCAAAAATTCACTTTATGAAATTTTAGATAAAAACTCCCAATTTCTCTTTTGAAATCATCAACCAAATGTCAAAAACGAGGATAGATTCATGAAATATAATCAAAACCGAGTAGAGAACACTTACCCCATTCCATATGGTGAAAATTGCTTCAAAAATAGTCTCAAATATGTTAAAATGGCCGAAACCCCCAAAAATAGAGTACTTATAATCACTGGACGAAAATACCATCGCGATCGCGAAGAAAAAAATGCACTGCCCAGAAATACTCTATGCGCAAAGCACAGAATGATCAGCCTCAAAAAGTCTCTACGTGAATGCAGCCCCAGGCAGCGAACGCGACGAAGAAGTCATAAAAACCTGACCAGCTCAGCTCTACACTGTGCGAATGCGTGCACACTTGCACGAACGCAATGCTCAACCTCCTGCAAGTTACATGAATGCGGATGAGTATTCGCGAACACGAAGAAGAAATACTCAGCTCCAGATATTCCTCTACGCGATCCCATTTCCAACTTCGCGATCGCGAAGAACATTTGGTGCACCAGACATCACCAGAAACCAGCAATGCAGATATGAAAAAAGATGGTTCGAAATCAATCCGAATCACACCCGAGCCCCTCGGGACCCCGATTGAACATACCAACAAGTACCATAATATAACCCAAACCTATCGAGGTCTCAAATCACCCTTAACAACATCAAAACCATGAATCGTGCCTCAAATCGAACTTAATGAACTTTGAATCTTTCAACTTCTAAAACTCGTGCCGAACCTTATCAAATCAACTCGGAATGGACTCAAATTTTGCATTCAAGTTTTATATGACATAACGAAGCTATTCTAATTCCCAGAACCACAATTTAAACCTGATATTATCAATGTCAACTCCCGGTGAAACTCATGAACATTCCAAACCTTCAAATTTTCATCTTTCGCCAATTAAGTGTCGAAACCTTCTAGAAATATCCAAATGCAAATCCGGGAATACAACCAAGTCTAAAATCACCATCCGGACCTAACGGAACCATCAAAACTCCAATCCAAGGTCAAATACTCAAAAGTCAAACATGGTGAACTCTTCCAACTTAAAGCTTCCTAGTTGAGAATCTTTCTCCCAAATCAATTCCGATTAACCTGAAAACCAAAATCGATGATTCACTCAAGTTATAATACATCATATGAAGCTACGTAAGACTTCAAACAGCTGAACGAAATGCATATGCTCAAAACGGCCGATCGGATCGTTACGTTCTCACCCACTTAAACATACGTTCGTCCTCGAACGTGCCTAGAGTCGTTTCAAAGCCATCAAATTGCCGTGTAACCTTAACATGCACATACCCAGGGGTGATCCCACATCACCCCAATCCATGTAAGCCTGACAACAGAACATAACTGAAGATCATTACTTTAACCCTAGTCCGTAAGCCTTAGAACACAATTTCCAATATCTGGAATTCCTTACCAGACCTGAATCTCGCACCTACACACTGTATAAGTCTGGACAAGTTGTATCAAATCATATCCATAACCCAAGATGTAATCACATGATATACCACATAACTCGCATACTCGTAGCAATAATCCCCAGTCACAGTAGCTGCTCAAAACAAACCCAATACCGGTAGTAAACCTAATATCAAATAAACCTCGTTCAAAACCTTCGTACATTGCCGATGATGAAAAAAACACGCAGAAACTCATAACCACTCATCAAATCAACAAGTCATAGAGCCCCCCTTCCTTCGACAAGAACTATAGCCAATTTCTAAGGTGATCATTGGCATTATCCTACCAAATATACCGCGATCAAATCCGATAGCACCCATTCTAGGTCAAACAACCTCATTCTCATCAAATACAACCACTCTAATGACATGCCACACCAATACCACCTTAATCCACAAACCGTGCAATCCGTGCACCAATACGCAACAATTTAAGTGTACTGGAACATGAAAAATGACTCAAATGAGAGAACCGTCCCAAAAGCTCAACAAGTGCCACCACAAAACGCTATTCTACGAACCCATCACACATAGTAGAACCAAGACAAATGAATCTAACACAAAGGATAATATCCCAACATAGCCTCACTGCAATGTGTAACCCATCCAAACATCGGTCAGAAGAAATACCTCAAGCCACCATGCTCAAAATCAATAACTACACGCAATTCGACATCAAATACATTAAGTGCATAACAATATCAATCGAGAAGCAAATAACACAATATACTATAGCCCGGAGAGAACGTAACCAAGGCGCAATCAACCATTCAACACCCCAAATAACCATCTCCTCTCAAATTCTGCTACAAGGCCCGAACACAACCACATGATGTGTGCGTATAACAAAAAAATCACAACCCCTCGTAGCATAGAAGAGTAACACATAGAGCATATCATAACACGAACAAGATCAGCTCTAATCAAATAACACACCTTTCAGCAATAACGGTGATGAGTCAACAAATTTGACCAAGTGTAAAATACACATCCTCCTCGGGCCTACCAATGGGCCCCCAAATCAACTCCGGTCATTCCCAAAATAAATGGCCCTCCAAAAGTCCACAATGACCTAACCGTAGCACGTACTACCATCTGGCTAACTTTGGCCACATCTTCACTGTCCGCAACCCCGAAATAATCTGCTTCTGAGATCTCCCAGTCTCCAAATCCATATAACACATGGATCACCATAGCCGAACCCAACTCCGCCACTCGAATGACTAACATATCTATCATACAAAATCATCCCCATGAGAAATAATTTTATAATTCTTCCATTCCACGTAGCAAAAAAAATGTGAATATTAGCAGTCGATCAACCGGGCGAGTACCGCAATACCAATGAAGCCTCCGTGAGTCAAAACATTGTGTGCCTTTTGAAATGCTCACCCTTCTCACGCAATACCAAGTAGTAATAGCATTCATCTAATCATCTGAAACCATCCATGTTGTCTAAGAATTCATGACCTTCCATTCAAAACTGAACTGTGACCTTGCATATGCAAATCACAATCCCGCACGACACACCGCATCTATTAGGCCATCATATGAAAACATGAGAACCTCATTATCAACTCTGAGTCACAAGCAGACTAAATACTCAATTAGCCAGTAACATTTCACAAGATCACATCCAGTTGAATATCACATATGCAACATGCTCCTCACGCCGGTAGGAAATATCCATCTCAAACCGTGGTAGAAACCATCGAGAACACTGAAATCCATTTGCACATAACCAAGCTATCAGAACTGAATCCCTCTAACTCAACCAAGCCATGCATGGTCGCCAAATCCAAGAGTACTGCCACAAAACACCCGTAAATCCTCACCTCATCGAAAGAACTGTTCCTACCCATTACCGTGCTTATCTAACCTGCTACCAATATGTCATATTTCTCCGAGTGCCATCTGAATTACCCTCAAGTTGACACTTCTCCTTGACAGAACACCACGATCCTTACCCAAAGCTCACAACAAGAGATCCTAGCATAAAACCACTTCGCGCTAAGGCCCATAAGCCGTTGTATTTCCTCTTAAGCACCCCAAAAGTACCATAACTGAGACACCCACTCTGAAGAGACCTTCTGTGAATCTAAAGCCATTTCTTTCACCCTCCTAATACTGAAATGTAGAATCCATAATAATATAGAAATGTCGTGAGTGTAAACACCATCCAATGTAAATCTCAGATTCTAGCCATATAGAAATCCGAAAAATTCTCAATTGCTACATATAAATCTTTAATCCATTAGAACCTTCTTGAGAGTCATCTATTCTGCTCAAATCTCAATTGCACCACCCAACTAGGCCGAACGACCTGTGCCCCATTAGCAAAAAGTAATCCACACCTCTAATCAATCAAGTAAATTCCTACTTCATGCGCATTACATCCTTCACGAATAACAATTCAAATCATCCCCTGATTCCCATATACTAATAAAGTGTAATACGCCATGCATCCAGAAATTTCCTTGCTTAAGTTTTCCTCTAAACTAGCCTCGGCAAGTCATAATCGATCCATAAGTATGCCTCAGACCGAAACCAATACAATACATAACCATGCAATCAAATCATCGATAGCAGACTCCCCCACTTGGATCAAAGCCATAGATCAAAACACTTGATAACGCATAATGCCCACACTCTATTAATACCATAATACCGCAGTGCAATTCAACTGAATCCTTCATAAGCTCATGTAACACAAACCATATAATACCCAAATCATCTGCTAAGCTCGCATTCATCCTCGTGTCGGTCTAGTCAACTTTCTCAACCAATCCAAACTCAAATCGCAACACCTATACCCAGTGGTAGAAAAGAAAGCCTCCACACAACACCATAAGAATCACACATCCGTAGATTACTCCACAGGTGATAACCCACCTTTCACAGGCACAACTACTACGCAATCATTCAATCTTCGTGAGTCTGAACTCACCAACAAGACATGAAAATGTACTTCATTCCACAAATGAAATAACACGAAAGAATCTCTCGAGAACCTTCATAACTCAAGACTCTATGACACATCCACAGAAATCGAGCATCCAATAGTCCTTTTTACATCTCAAGCAAACACTTCCCGTCACATTCAAACCATCTAAACACATCCTGCAGTCACATCTTACTCATCATATAGCCAACCAATCACTTACCGAGCCACCAGTCCCACTCATTGGGACACCACTGGACATAGAAGTCCAAAAGCACATGCTCAAACAACTGAATTACCGAGCATAAGCTGGGGTCCAAATCGGGCCTCAAGTCCTCCAGACTGTCCCGTCACTAAAACATAAAAAATACATCTCGTACCTCATCCATAGAATCACAAACCGTCGATGCATAGCCGATACCAAGCGCTAACATACGCAAACGAGTGAGTGGAAGGAAATTCAAAGAGAAATACTTCAAGCTGAATCAATCCCGCACAATAAGGAAAGAAAGATGAGAAGTTTATACTAAATGCCTTCTAGCCTCTTGAAGATAGGTATGGACATCATCATACCGATTCGCAAGGTTCTACTAGACAACTTGCTCATGACTCGTAGAACCTATGAACCTAGAGCTCTGATACCAAGTTGTCACAACCCAAAATTCAACTAGTCATGATGGAACCTAACCCAGCCCGCTAGGTAAGCCAATTAATAATAATCCAATTCAATTGAGATTTACTGAGAAAATAAAATAATGAAATAACTAAACTTTTATACAACAACCCAAGGACTGGTAGCAAAAATCACGAGCTTCTAAGATATAGACTTTACAAAGCTGGTATGAAATAAATTCACCTGTTCAAAATATACATAAACAGATTAATAATTCTAAAGCTACTAAGAACAAAAAGATGTTACAATTGCAGGTTTCATCTTGAATTCCAGCTCCCGCCATACACAGCAACATCAGCTCCAAAATCTGCACGCAAGGTACAGAAGTGCAGTATGATTACAACCGACCCCATGTACTCAATAAGTAACAAACCTAATCTTAGGTTGTAAACAGTGACGAGCATGGGCAACTGTCAGAGTCCTACACCAATAGTCAACAACAACCCATTAGTACAAGAAATAACTCAAGGATAGGATACTCAGCTCATTCATAGTTACGAAAAATGGGCATGCTTTTCGAGTATAACAGTAAAACCCAAATCTTTCACCGAAATCACCAAAATATGAGTAAATCAGAAATCTGTGATTCTTTCCAAAATATTTCAACAACAGATAAGAAGTTTTAATCTCATATAGCATGAGGAAACTACATCTCTATGCCTATATTCCAATGTGCATGTGAAGTCATAAATGTCACAAAACCGTGTAACATGAGGAAATGCATTTCCATGCCTGTATGTCAAGTATGCATGTCAAATGCAATGCATCACAGTGATGAACTCGTGAACTCACACTCTCAGAGTAATCAATATCACTTCCTCACACTCCCACTCATCACGCTCAATCACTCAGCACTATACGGTACCTGCTGCGGTGTGCAGCCCGGTCCCATCATGAATCAATAAATACTGCGCTCACTACTGGTATGCCAGTCTCCGGAGGGGCGGATCCTACCAAAGCGCTAATAACACCTGTTGCAGCATGCAGTTTGATCCCATCATGAATCAATAATGCATGCTGCAGCGTGCAGCCCGATCCCATCATTAGTCAATAGTACCCGCTACGGCGCGCAGACCGATCTCATCAATAATACTCACAAGAAGGCCCTCGGCCTCACTCAATCATCAATCTCTCCAATCTCTCGGGCTAGCAAATCTCATGCCAATCAGCCAAACAATGATAACATGATGTGATAACAAATGATAATAGAGACTGAGATATGATATGCAAATGAATGAATATGACTGAACATGTAATTGCAATTTAAGAAAATAACTCAATAGTAGAAATGACTTCAGTAGGTCCCAACAGAATAAGTACATGGCCTAAACATTATTTCTAAAATGGATCACAGCTGAATTACTCTATCGCATAGGAATTTCTTGGATAGAAACAAGATAGATAGCTACACAATACTAGACAATCAACTTAGTCATAATTTACCCGGTGCATGCCCGCACGCCCGACAACTAGCATGTGTGTCACCTCAACCACAAACACATAATGCGTATATTCATGGGTTCATACCCTCAGCACCAAGTTTAGAAGTGTTACTTACCTTGAACAAGCCGAATCCAATATCGAGCAAGCAAAATAATACTCCAAAAATGCCATCCCGTGCGTACTGACCTCCGAACGATTTGATACTAGACAAAAGCAACTCAAGAACATCAAATAATGCCAAAGGAAACAAACGCAATCAATAAAGGTGGAATCTTAAATCAAAAGCCCAAAGTCAACCAAAAAATCAATCCCGAGGCCGCACCTTGGAACCCGACAAAAGTCACAAAATCCGACAAGACATTAAATTACAAGTCTAACGATACTAGCTTCACTCAAATCTGACTCCGAATTGATGCTCAAAACTCGAATATTTACTTTATGAAATTTTAGATAGAAACTCCCAATTTCTCTTTTGAAATCATCAACCAAATGTCAAAAACAAGGATAGATTCATGAAATATAATCAAAACCGAGTAGAGAACACTTACCCCAATCCATATGGTGAAAAGCGTTTAAAAAATTGTCTCAATCCGAGCTCCATAGCTCGAAATATGTTAAAATACCATCGCAATCACGAAGAAGAAAAATGCACTGCCCCAGAAATACTCTACACGATTGCGAAGCATAAATGCTCAGCCTCGAAAAGTCTCTACCCGAACGCAGCCCCAGGCTTGTGAACGTGATGAAGAAATCATGAAGACCTGCCCAACTCAGCTCTACACTATGCGAACGCATACACACTTGCATGAACACGATGCTCAACCTCCAGCAACATATGTGAACACGAACGAGTATTCGCGAACACAAAGAAGAAATACTCTGCTCCAGATATTCCCCAATGCGATTGCACACAAGTCCCAAATGACATAACTATAACATCTAGGTACCTTTGAGGGCTACTAACATGAATGCATGATGCAGATATATATACATAAACTTTTAAAACATATGCCTCCGTCGGCATCATTATCATCATATCATACCCGGCCCTAATAGGCTCGGTAAAAACGTACCATAAATGTGGAGCTCGGTAAAACCCAACTGATCTATAGTTGCACAATAGGCGCCGTACCCCGCCGACTATAGTGCAGCTCGGTAGAGTAAAGTAGATACATATATATGATGTGTGCTGGACTCATTGGAATCACATTTTGAAAACAAAAGTCATTTTATGACTTCCCCCTCTGCCTTCCAATACACTACCAGGAGAATTCAACAGGTCACAGGCTTTACCAAAAAGGAATCCCCTCTAACCTACTTAAGTTGCCCCCTATACATTGGCAGGAAAAGGATTATGCACTTCAAAAGTATCATCTCTAAAGTGGTAAATAGGATAAGAGGTTGGCATGGCAGATTACTATCTTATGGGGGTCAATTGACCTTAATCAAGCATGTCCTGCAATCACTCCCTATTCACTTGTTGTCAGCAGTCACACCCCCAAAAGCTGTCCTTAAACAGATAGAGAAACTGGCAACTAATTTTTTCTCGGGGATGAACAAAGAAAAGAACAAATACCATTGGGCTTCATGGCACACACTATCATACCCACTGGAAGAAGGGGGCATTGGACTGAGACCTATAGTAGAGATTTGTAAATCTATGGAATACAAACAATTGTGGGGATTCAGAACCAAACAGACACTATGGAATAATTTCTTATTGGCCAAATACTGTAAGAGATCACACCCCAGATAAAAAAAAATGGAGCTCTGGACAGTCACAAACATGGAAAAGAATGATGATCAACAAAGAAACTACTGACCATCACATTCCATGGAGACTACACTCATGAAATTCCAGCTTCTGATAGGATAACTGGCTAGGTACTGGGCACTTAGCTAACTTTAGACAAGGGCAGGGCAGGCCTGGCAACACCAAGGTATCATATTATTGGACAGACGGGCAATGGGATATCTAGAAAATCAGTCAAATAACATCTCAAATAGCCCCCCTATCCATAATCTCACACATTCTCCAAGTCAAAATCCATTATAACCCCCACATTAATGACACACCAATATGGCAGCCTTCTACTTCTGGGGAATTCTCTTGTGCATCAGCATGGACTGTTCTGAGAGAAAGAAACCAAGTACGGCTCACAAATAAGATGATATGGCACAAGAAAATACCCTTCAAATGGTCCTTTTGCCTATGGAGAGCATTGAGAAACAAGCTGCCCACAGATGATAGAGTAGCTAGATTTGGAGCTCCAAGTGTTAACAAGTGTGTATGTTGCACCAAAGCAGGGAATGAAACAGCGGAGCACATAATCAACTCAGGTCAATTTGCCCAAGTCATCTGGAAACACTTCAATGCACCAGTTGGGATTCAAAATCACAGACAGTCCCTAATAATGAAGTTGATGAACTGGTGGCTGCAAGAAAGAGAGAATGAGGTGCAGAAATTGGTCTTAGACACATTACCAATCATTATATGCTGGAATCTGTGGAAAAACAGATGTGCAGCCAAATATGGAGGAAAATCATCATCAGTTACCAGAGCACTGTACTCAATCACATCTGATCTACTTCTGCTGCTCAGAACATCTTATGCTAACATCAAATGGCTTGTCACATGGCCAGAAATGTACATAGCTATAGAGAGTTTACAGTATCACACCAATATGCAGCAAGTAGTATGGTTGAAGCCAACAGCTGGGTATGTCAAAATCAACTCAGATGGTAGTGTTCTAGGCAACCCAGCGAAAATAGGAGCAGGGGTCATCATTAGGGACCAGTAAGGTAATTTCATTCATGCTATTTCAAGTCTAATGGGAGAGGGTACTAATAATTTAGCAGAAACTCAAGCGGCACTCATTGGCATCAATTGGTGTATGCAAAATGGTTACACCAAACTTCATCTGGAAACAGACTCTAAGCTTCTTGCCTAATGGATAACAGGACAGTCTATACCACCATGGACCTTAGATATGATAATACAGGAAATCAAACATTCGAGCCAAACATTGTGAAGGCTTTAAGTGCACTCAGGTTCTGAGAGAAGCCAATGGTCCAGCTGATACCCTATCCAAACTGAGCCATGATTCCAACTTCCTAAGACATTAAACAACCAAAGGGACCTGCCTGCACTCATAAGGGGACAAATTTACCTTGACAGTAAAGGCACCCCTACATTTAGACATAGGAAGTCCAAAAGACTCAAATTCCCACCACAAATGATGAACCACAATGCACCTGGATAATTAACATGTACATATTCTTGAGGGAAGAAACAGTAACTCAACATACTACAAAGTTAGGATACAGTAATATCAGCACAAGCAGTAAGCTGAGCAGTAGACTGTTCTTCCCTTTGACTGTTCTGCTGCTGAAAATCCACTGCTCACCCAACCTAGTTCAAAATCCCCTATTTAAGATAATAGCACACAAGCCAAAATCAGTAAGCCAATAGGAACTCCCCCTCCTTAACATGTCTGCTGAGTCTTGCAGGTACAAGACACAGTAATGCCTCACTGCTGCAGCTACAAAGGCAGTCACTATAACACATGGTGCTACAACCTTTGTAACTGTAGCAATTCCCCCCTCTCTTTCATAGCTCGCTTTCTGCAGGAAAATAGACCTCACAGCAGCAGGTAAACTGAGCATAAGCCGAAGTAGTATCTGTATCAAATAAATAGCTCTAGCAGCAACATTAAACTAAGCAGTAGACAGTCTGTTTCTTGACTGATGTGCTGCTGATTTCACAGTTGAATTGCAAGGAAATAGATCCCCCAGTGCAGACTCGAACATGGTATATGTGTGCTAAAAATAGATCTGTTCAAGATCACAGAAGCAGGAGCAGAAGCAATCCAACAGCAACAGTGGAGTCGTTGTTGCTGCTACTGGAATTTCTTCTGTTCTGCTGCTGCCTTCACAGAGTGATCTCAGCAAGGTAATAGGCACCTCCAGAATGAATCAAACACCCCCACAGCAGCAGCAAAAAGCCCCCTCCAGCAGTGGCAGTAACAGCAGCAAGGAAATTCAGCCGACACTCCAACAGAAATCACAACTCACAGAAGCAAAACATCTCTGAAGCAGCAGTAGTAACAATCCTCAACTATGCTTCCTTTGTCAAAGCAAAGTTGATGATTGTTACCTTCTTTTTGATGATACATCATATAGAAGATCCTCCTTTTTCTAGAAATAGACCTCATAGTATAAAGTGGATACTATTTCAAACTACTCCCTTAGCAGATTTAGGAACATATGTACTTTTTGTATAGATTGACCTAGATTCATTTCAAAATATTTTTGTATATGATTTTCTATTGATGTTATAAGATAGACAATCATTACATCATCATAGGTCTAACCCACCACAATTACCTACGTATACTTGATTGTCAAGTCTCGATGATCAAGAATGCACATCCTTCATTTTGGGAGGTAAGGTCTATGCCCCCCTCCATCTTTGTAATTATGATTATATATATGAAAATTAACACTAGGCACTCTTCCTAGTGAATTTGAAAAAAAAAACTTTTCAGAGTGACGTAAGGTCGGTATCCTCCGTACACGTTATTAGGACTAAATCCTCATCAAGAATCTTATAAGAATTAGGAAGTACCAACAACATTGATAACGTAAGAATAAGAGAAGTAATATCAACATCAATCATTCTATAAGAAGGGAAACAATGTAAGTATTGCTAGTCTCTAAGAGTAGAGTATCTTCGGAAGCTCGTTCATTACATTACCCACAACCGAAGTCGTGCAAAAGAAGGAAAGGGATAGCCTCACATACCTTGCATATACTGCTCAATCTCAAGCAATAAAAATTCCACAACTCCTTAGTCTACAATAAGAGAAATGACATTATCATTATCGTTTAAGCATCATAACTATTATGTATCAACCGTAACCTATTTTACGATGAAATGAACAGCACCTCCCCTATTTATATGACTTCCAACAAGTTAAAACAATCACCAAACAGCCCAAACAACATCAATAATAATCATATCGAGCTTCCTTAAACAGTCCACCAACCAACAACATCACTAGCAACTCTTTCGACATATATCTCACAAGTTCTAGCTTCAACGACTTAGCCGTAACTTGGATAATCTTAAATACATGTAGGGTAAGAGGTTTCTTACCTTTAAAAATAAAGAAAAACTCCAATTTGACCTTAATACCACGAAATATCCCTCCAATGCTGCCACAAGAACAAGGAAGCGAAGCTAGCAATCAATTAGGATTTTTCGGCACTAGAATCACTTTAGAAGACTTGAAATCACCTAGGGTTGATATTAACACTAGAGGGAGTATTTTACAGAACATAAAAAACTTAAAACAACCTCCCACACGAGCTGGAACAACACAAAAATCAGCAACAACAAGAAAAACAAGAAACTTACTAGCGCCACGGGATTCTCGACACTTGATTCGTGTTGTTTGCCCTTTGTTTTAGTCTTGGATCATGAGAGAACCTTGAGAGAGTGTTCTTAGGGTTCTAAGGTCTGAATATACTGAAACCGAATGACTTAAAACGGGGTTGAAGCGTGTTATATATATCCATATGTCTTAACCGCCTATGTGGGCCCCATAGAGAGCTGCTTGGCGCAGTCTCGAGAAAACGTGAATATCTATCACCTAGGAGATGGTATCGACAAACGGTTTAATTTGTTAGAAACTAGACTCATAGATCTTGAATTTTGTGGGTAGATCACCCCGTAATTCTAAGTAAATTGGGAGAAAAGCTTACTAATATTTGACCTAAAGTATAAGTAAAATTATGAATGTAATTTGCAACAACTTTTGTCGACTTTTGTTTCATAGCTCGTTTGACTTCAAGACTTATGAAACGGATATTATATGATTCAAAATAACTTAAAACATAACCTCTTGGTAATATTAATCACCTCTAGATTTACCCAAAAATACGAGCTACAACATCCTTGATTCGTTTAACTTCTAATACTTGTTAACCACTCTTATACACCCTTGCATCATGTAAGGCCAATAGGACTGAATTCTTATCATGTCAAAGGTAATCTCTTCTCGGACCTGTGTAGACTACCTTACGGCATAATCTAACATATACAAATATAGGTTGTAACACCCTCTACCCCTTAGGAACATTCGTCCTCGAATTTAAGAGTTTAAGGGGAGTCTAACTCATCGTGGATTTCTGTCGGAAATTTTCAGCCGAGTTTCCTCTATAAAATGGACACAAGCCAAACTTGCAAGCAGTTAAACCCAACCTATGGCCTTACATGTCTATACAAAGCATTATAAATATGTACTTTATGTTCATATTACCATTTTGTATTAAGAAAAAGTATTATCAAGTTATTGCTTACTCATAGAGACGTTTCTCCTTCTAATGCGTCATGTGTTCCCCCGGCATCCTCGTTATCTTCATTCTGGAACAGGTAAGGGTATTTAGACTTCATCTCATCTTCTGCTTCCCATGTCATTTCTTTCGTATTATTGATCCTCCACAATACTTTGACGGAAGCTACATCCTTTGTTCTCTGCTTGCGGACTTGTCGATCTAATATATCCACTGGCATTTCTTCATATGATAGAACCTTTGTAACTTGTACATCTTTGATAGGGACGACCCGAAATACCGGGTGGACAAATTCTAATTCGGATGGCAATTCTAACTCATAAGCAACCTGTCCAATTCGTCGAAGAATTTTGTACGGCCCGATATACCGCAGATTCAGTTTACCCTTCTTCCCAAAACGCATAACACCCTTCAGCGGCGAGATCTTCAGGAAAACCCAATCACCAACCTCAAATTCTAGGTCACGACGTCAAACATCGGAATAAGATTTTTGCCTGCTTTGTGCCGCCTTCAGTCACTCTTGTATCACTTTCACCTTCTCAATGGCTTGGTATATCAAATATGGCCCATATAATTCCGTCTCACAGACTTCAACCATCCAACTGGTCATCTACATCTCCTCTCGTATAGTGCCTCGTACAAGGCCATTTTAATACTGGAATGGTAGCTATTATTGTAGGCGAATTCTATGAGTGCCAGATGATCATCTCAATTCCCCTTGAAATCTAGAACACATGCTCGTAGCATATCTTAAAATGTCTGAATGGTACGTTCAGCATGTCCGTCAGTCTGCGAATGGAATGCCGTGCTGAGATTCACTTGTATGCCTAAACCCTTATGAAAAGACCTCCAAAATTCAGCCGTAAACAGAGCTTCTCGGTCTGATATAATAGATAATAGCACACCATGAAGCCTAACAATCTCCTTGATATAGAATTTCGCATAATCTTTAGCTGTGTAAGTTGTCTTAACTGGTAGAAAATGGGCACATTTTGTAAGTCGATCAACTATCACCCAGATGGAGTCAAACTTATGATAAGAGCGAGGTAACCCAATAATGAAGTCCATATTAATCACCTCCCATTTCCAGGTCAGAATTTCTATATTTTGAACCAATCCACCGGGTTTTCTGATGCTCAATCTTTACTCGTTGACAATTAGGGCACTGGGCTACAAATTCTGCAATAGACTTCTTCATGTTATCCCACAAATACTGCTCCTTAATGTCATGATACATCTTTGTCGAACCGGGATGGATGGAATATCAGGACTGATGAATCTCAATCATAATTTTCTCTCGCAACCCTGCTACATTAGGCACACATAATCGGCCCTGGTATCTTAGTGCCCCATCTCCTCCGATCTCAAAATCCATAATTTTACACTACTGAACGCTCTATCTCAATTGTACTAAGGTAGGATCTTCACATTGCCGTGCTTTTACCTCGGTTACCAAAGATGATTCTGACGTATTCTGTGTAGTAACACCTCCGTCATCAGAGTCTAACAATCTGATTCTCATATTGGCTAGCTGATGAAGCTCTTTAGTCAACCCCTATCTACTTGCCTCAATGTGTACTAGGCTTCCCATTGACTTACGACTTAGAGCTCTGCCACAAAATTGGCTTTACCGGGATGGTACAATATCTCGACATCGTAATCTTTCAGTAATTCAAGCCACCTACGCTACCTCATATTCAACTCCTTCTGCTTGAAGATGTATTGTAAACTTTTGTGATCTGTGTAGATGTCAACATGGACACTGTATAAGTAGTGCCGCCAAATCTCAAAGCATATATCACTGCAGCCAATTCCAAATCATGAGTCGGGTAATTATTTTCATGCTTCTTTAATTGTCTTGATGCATAAACAATCACCTTCCCACGTTGCATCAGTACGCACCCCAAACCTACACCTGAAGCATCACAATATACCACATACCCTTCTGTTCCTTCTAGGAGAGTGATCACTGGTGCGGATGTCAATCGATTCTTTAGCTCCTGAAAACTACGTTAACAAGCGTCGGACCATTGGAACTTGGTAGCTTTCCGTGTCAACTTAGTCAATGGTGCTGATATAGAGGAAAACCCTTCTACAAACTTCCTATAATACCCTACTAGCCCTAGAAAACTGCGGACTTCTGATAGTGTTGTAGGTCTTGGGCAATTTTTCACTGCATCAATCTTTTGAATGTCAACACTAATACCATCGTCAGATATTACATGGCCAAGGAATGCTACTGAGTTTAGCCAAAATTCACGTTTGGAGAGCTTAGCATATAACTTACAATCCTGAAGGGTCTGTAATATTATCCGCAAGTGGCCTGCATGTTCCGCCTCCAAACGAGAATACACCAGAATGTCATCAATGAACACGATCATGAACACATCAAGATAGGACCTGAATACACTATTCATGAGATCCATAAAAGCTGCTGGGGCGTTTGTTAGCCCGAACGACATCACCAAGAACTCAAAATTCCCATATCTTGTCCGGAAGGCTGTTTTTGGAATATCCTTCTCCTTGACCCTCACCTGATGATACCCTGAACGTAAGTCAATCTTGGAAAAATACTTGGCACCCTGGAGTTGGTCAAACAGGTCATCAATCCTTGAAAATAGATATTTATTCTTTATAGTAAACTTATTCAACTGTCGATAATCGATACACATCCTTAACGACCCATCTTTCTTTCGCACGAACAAGACTGGTGCACCCCGTGCTAGGCCTAATGAAGCCCTTATCTAGCAAGTCCTTCAACTGCACCTTCAACTCTCGCAACTCTGCTGGGGCCATCCTGTATGGAGGGATAGAGATCGATTGAGTGCCAAGAAACATATCAATGCTAAACTCAATCTCCCTTTCAGGAGGAAGACCTGGGAGTTCATCTGGGAAAACATCTAGAAATTCATTGACCACGGGGATTGATCGTAGAGTAGGCGGCTTCGCCTCCGCATCCCAAACGTGAAGGAGATGATAAATGTAACCCTTTGAGATCATCTTCCTTGCATTAAGATGGGAAATAAACATACCTTTCGGCGTAGTAATGTTCCCCTTCCATTCGATGACGGGTTCACCAGGAAACTGAAACCTAAGAATCTTCGTACGACAATCAACATTTGGATAGCATGAGGCCAACCAGTCCATTCCCATTATCACATCGAAATCAACCATTTCTAACTCAAATAAATTCGCCGAGGTTTGACGACTACAAATCATCACTGTACAACCTTTATATACCCTTCTAGAAATCACTGATTCTCCTATCGGAGTAGATACCGCAAGTGGTTTACTTATTAATTAAGGTTTAACGCCAAACTTATTAGCCACAAAAGGTGTAACATACGACAATGTAGATCTCGGATCAATCAACGCATATACATCATAAGAAAACACAGACGAAATACCTATAACAACATCTGAAGATGACTCGAGATCCTGTCGACCTACTAGAGCGTATGTTTGATTTTGAGTACCATTCGAACTCGGCACTGCACCTCTAAATCTACCACGACCTGTCGACTGCTGAAAACCTCGTGCTGGAGGTCGAACTGATAAGGAAGAACTAGTCACAGATCCAGTCGGCTAAGGCATACCACCACCTCTTCTGTTAGGACAATCCCACCTCATATGGCTAGGCTGTCTGCAAGAATAGCATGCATAGGAACCTCGACGGCACAGTCCAAAGTAGGCCTTGCCGCACTGATCACAACGAGGTGTTGGGGGTCTCGTTTGGCTAGTATCCCTATGATCTTTTGAGCCTGATGCCCTCGAACTCTGACCTGAACCAGAATAGGTAAATTGATCATACTGAGGCCTCTGAAAGCATGGAGGAGCACTAGCAATAGGTGGCGCCAAACTCCTCGGACACTACCTCTGAAGTCACCAGAATATACCTGCAAATCTCACCCTCTTATGTTGGCCCCTCTCCTGCTCCCTGTCTGCTCTTTGCTGGCGCTTACGATCCTCTTGTGTCTGGGCATAAGCCTGAATACGGGAAATATCCATGCTCTCTATCAAGGAGGCTGTCGTGCACTCATTTATCAGATGTGGTTCCAATCCGTTCATGAACAGGTGCACCCTATCGCTCATCTTGGCCACCATATAGGGAGCATACCTTGTTAAAGAATCAAACTGCATACTATACTTTCGCACACTCATATTTCCCTATCGAAGGTTCAAGAACTTATCAGCTCTAGCTCATCGTATCTCAACTGGCAAGTAGTGACGAAGAAAGGCCTCAGAAAATTCCTTCCACACAGGTGGAGGAGCGTTCGAACCCCTGGATCTTTCCCAACTATCATACTAGAAAACTGCTAAATCCCGTGACTGATAAGAAGCCAACTCTACTGCCTCTGTATCACTAGTGTGCATAACCCGCAGTGTACGATGAGCCTGATCAATAAAAGTCTGCGGGTCCTCCTTGGGTCTGATCCGGTAAACACTGGAGGATCCAGATTAATAAAATCACGGACTCTCGCACTAACCGATTTATCAGCAGCACCGATATTCTGCCTTTGAGCCTGAGCAGCTACCAAGCTAGTCAACAACAGTACCGCACTCTGCACATCCTAGTCTGTAGTACCAGATGGAGTAATTGGAGATGCTGGGTGCTTTCTAATATCCTCTGGAGAAGAAGGAGTAAATGAGGTCTGAGACAGCATCTCACTCTGAGGCCCACTTTGGCCTGCTCTGGCAGGAGGCACCTGACTGGTACCCTCTCCCGCAGCTGTATCAAGGCGTCTACTAATCACTTGCTTCCTAGTTGTGGGCATCGCTGAAACGAACATGGTGAATATTAGAGACGAGTACTTACAACTCAGCTCTGCGCACAATCTAGATTCAGGAAAAAGGTAACAACCCTAAATGTCATGCAGCCACCTAATTATAAATGTGGCGCGCTACACATCCATAATCAAGACTCTACTAGACACGGCTCATAGACAACCCCTAGGACAAACTTACTTTGATACAGTCACGACTCAAGCCGGAGGGCCATGACTGGCACCCGGGCCATACTTGCCGTGCACCAACGCACATTTTATCTAACCTTTCTTATTATCTATAAGGGCCGATAAGATCAGTATAAATGGTAGAAATGAATCCTAAACAACCAACAATGACAGATAATGGCATGAACATATATATCATGAGCCGACCAGGCTGTCATGAAGCTACATATAAGGTACGAGCTGACAAGCTTCCATGAGAGACTGTACAACAAAATTATACAAACTATACATGAGTCGACACATGTCTATGAGCCTCTAAAGGAACATAAGTGCTGCAACATTGCCGGGACAGGGCCCCGACATACCCATAATGCCTATAACAAAAATGCATATCAAGACCACGGCAAGTCCGGAGAAGGGATCTCGCTAATAATAGCTAAACCGGGCGGACTACTATGGTGGGGGAGCTTCGCCTACCTGTCTATCAGGACCTGCAGCACAACATGCAGCATCTACAAATAAAAGGACGTCAGTATGGATAAAGTACTGAGTATGTAAGGCAGGAGAGCATAAGTAAGAACAATAATATAAAAAAGGATAGAGAATATACAACCTATAACACTTAGGTATCTCTGAGGGCTACTAACATGAATGCATGATGCAGATATATATATACATAAACTTTTAAAACATACGCCTCTGTGGGCATCATAATCATCATATCGTACCCGGCCCTAATAGGCTCGGTAAAAACGGCTCGGTAGAATCGTACCCGGCCACGTGGAGCTCGGTAAAACCCAACTGATCTGTGGTTGCACAATAGGTGTCATACCCAGTCGACTATAGCGCGGCTCAATAGAGCAAAGTAGATACATTTATATGATGTGTGCTGGACTCATTGGAATCACATTTTGAACTTTTCGGAGTGATATAAGGTTGGTATCCTCCATACACGTTATTAGGACTAAATCCTCATCAAGAATCTTATAAGAATCAGGAAGTACCAACAACTTTGATAACATAAGAATAAGAGAAGTAACATCAACATCAATCATTCCATAACAAGGGAAACAATGTTAGTACTGCTAGCCTCTAAGAGTGGAGTATCTTTGGAAGCTCGTTCACTATATTACGCACAATCGAAGTCATGCAAAAGAAGGAAAGGGATAGCCTCACATACCTTGCATATACTGCTCAATCTCAAGCTATGAAAATGCCACGAATCCTTAGTCTACAATAAGAGAAATGACATTATCGTTATCGTTTAAGCGTCGTAACTATTATGTATCAACCGTAACCTATTTTACGATGAAACGGACAGCACCTCCCCTATTTATATGACTTCCAACAAGTTAAAACAATCACCAAACAGTGCAAACAACATCAATAATAATCATATTGAGCCTCCAAAAATAGTCCACCAACTAACAACATTACTAGCAAGCCTTTCGACATATATCTCACAAGTTCTAGCTTCAACGACTTAGCCGTAACTTGGATAATCTTAAATACATGTAGGGTATGAGGTTCCTTACCTTTAAATAGAAAGAAAAACTCCAATTTGACCTTAATTGACCACAAAATATCCCTCCAATGCTGCCACAAGAACAAGGAAGCGAAGCTAGCAATCAATTAGGATTTTTCAGCACTAGAATCACTTTAGAAGACTTCAAATCACCTAGGGATGATATTAAAACTTGAGGGAGAATTTTAAAGAACATAAACAACTTAAAACAACCTCCTACACGAGCTGGAACAACACAAAAATCAGCAACAACAAGAAGAACAAGAAACTTACTAGTGCCACGGGATTCCCAACACTTGATTTGTGTTGTTTGCCCTTTGTTTTAGTCTTGGATCATGAGAGAACCTTGAGAGAGTGTTCTTAGGGTTCTAAGGTCTGAATATACGGAAAACTAATGACTTTAAACGAGGTTGAGGCGTGTTATATATATCCATATGTCTTAACCGCCTATGTGGGCCCCATAGAGAGCTGCTTGGCGCAGTCTAACGAAACACGAATATCTCTCACCTCGGAGATCGTATCGACAAACGGTTTAATGCGTTAGAAACTAGACTCATAGATCTTGAATTTGGGGGGTAGATAACTCTGTAATTCCAAGTAAATTGGGAGAAAATCTTAGTGATTTTTGACCTAAAGTATAAGTAAAATAATGAATGTAAGTTGCGACAACTTTTGTCGACTTGTGTTTCACAGCTCGTTTGACTTCAAGACTTATGAAACGGATATTATATGATTCAAATACCTTAAAATATAACTTCTTGGTAATACTGATCACCTCTTGATTTACCCGAAAATACGAGTTACAACATCCTTGATTCGTTTAACTTCTAATACTTGTTAACCACTCTTATACACCCTTGCATCATTTAAGACCAATAGGATTAAATTCTTATCATCTCAAAGGTAATCTCTTCTCGGACTTGTGTAGACTACCTTACGGCATAATCTAACGTATACAAATATGGGTTGTAACGATAACGAAGCTATTCCAATTTCCAGAACCATAATCCGAACCCGATATCATCAAAGTCAACTCCTGATCAAACTCATGAACATTCTAAACTTACAAATTTTCAACTTTCGCTAATAAGTGCTGAAAGCTTCTAGATATAGCCAAATGCAAATCTGGGCATAATCCGAGTCCAAAATCACCATTTGGTCCTATAGGAACCATCTAAACTCCGATCCGAAGTGAAATACTCAAAAGTTAAACTTGGTCAACTCTTCCAACTTAAAGCTTCCTAGTTGAGAATCTTTCTCCCAAATCAATTCTGATTAACATGAAAACCAAAATTGATGATTCACACTAGTCATAATATATCATATGAAGCTACTCAAGACTTCAAACAGCTGAACGGAATGCAATGCTCAAAACGACCGGTCGGGTCGTTACAATATGTGGTCAAATTTACTGTTTATCATTTACAGCCGATATATATAAATTATACACTAAGTACACATGATTATAAATTATACATGGATTATATAAATTATACATCCTTTAATTTTTAAATTTAAGCAGTTGAGTGAGCACCTATTTAGGTTAATTCGATAAATCTAAAAGAAAAATATGAAAGAAACTGTAACGAACCAACCATTTGTTTTAAGCTCTAGCAAATCGTTCGGCAGTTTAAGACCATGTGTTTCTTCACTATATGTATTATGACTTGTACGTGTAATCGGTTTTAGTTTTCGGAAAGTTCAGAGTTGATTTGGAAGAATAATTCTCAATTCGGAAGCTTATAGTTAGAAGAGTTGATCAAGGTTTGACTTTTGAGAAAATGAACTCGGAATCGGGATTTGAAGGTTCCTAGAGTTTCATAAGGTGATTCCAGACTTGGTCGTATGTCCGAGTTTTGTATTGGTGCAACGATCCGACTAGTTGTTTGAGCATTTACACTTTGCGGTGGTTTAAGGTCTCGAGTAGCTTCATATTATGTATATTGACTTGCGTGTATGGTTAGTTTCTATTTTCAACCGATTCGGGATTTATTTGGAAGAATGATTTTCATTTCAGAAGTTTTAAGTTGGAAGAGTTGACCAAGTTTGACTTTTGCATATTTGATCTTGAATAAGAGTTTTGATGGTTCTGTCAGGTTCAGATGGTGATTTTGACTTAGGCATATACCTGTATTTTAATTCGGAGGTTCCTAGATTGATTTGGCTTGTCTTGCCGAAAGTTGGCAAATTGAGATTTAGAATTTTCCTAAGTTTGACCATGGGTTGACTTTATGTTTATCAGGTTTGGATTTTAGTTTTAGGACTTGGAATAGGTCCACTTTGTCATTTTTCACTTGTCTGCAAAATTCGGTGTAATTTGGAGTCGGTTTGATATGAGTCGGACGCTTGGTTGCAATTCTAGAGGTACTTGAGTTTTCTTTTGAATTTCATTCGTTTTGATGCCCGATTCTAGGGTCTAGATGTTATTTTGATATTTTGATCATGCGAACGAGTTTGTATGACATTTTTAGACTCGTGTGGATGTTTGGTTTGGAGCCCCGAGGGCTCGGGTGAGTTTCAGACCCGTTTTAGATTGGTTTGGAGTCATTTCCAGGTTTCTGGTGTGTTGGTCCCTCAGGTGTCGCAGTTGCGAGCACCAACATCGCAATTGTGATCATATCGGGAGGAGGGGGGGGTTCTGAGTATCGCATTTGCGATACTTTGATCGCATTTGCAAAGAAGTACCAAGGCTGGGTATGTTCGCATTTGCGACCTCTTGGTCGCATTTGCGAAGAGGACAGGCTTCACAATTACGAGGTATGTGTCACAATTGTGACATTTCCTCTAGGCTGTCAGGCGTTGCATCTGCAAGCATTTCTTTGCAATTGCGAACCCACTTTCGCAATTGTGACAACTGCACCTGAACAAAAGGGCTAGGAAGACGGGATTAAGTCTCATTTTCATATTTTTGAACTCTAGACTCGGTAGAAGGCGATTTAGAGAGGGTATTTTCACACACAACCATTGGGCAAGTGATTCTGATTAATTTTCAACTATACTACATGATTATAAATGAAATTTAACATCAAATTCATGAGAATCTAAGAAAAATTTTAGGGATTTTTGTCTATGTTTTAAAAAATAAAAGTTTGAGATTTGAGAGTCCAATTGGACTCGTATTTGAAAACAAAGCACATCATGGAGTTGTGGGGTTATTGGTAGTCAAGATCTACCCTTGGACTCGAGTTTTGACTGAGCGAGCTCGGGATTGACTTTTATTGACTTTTACTAAATTTTATAAAGATCTTAGATTCATTAATCGTAATTGATTTCTCTTGCTTTGTTTAATGATATTAAGCCCCTTTTTTATTAGATTTGAGCCGTGCGAAAGCGAATTTTAAGGGAAAAGCTATTTTTGAGTATTGATTTGGCCTAGTTGAGGTATGTATCTTCTCTAACTTTGAGTGGGGGAACTACCCTTTAGGATTTATATTTGATTGTACTATTTGAACTCTGTGAAAGACGTGTACATGAGGAAAAAAGTGTGCACATGGGCTTATATGTGAAAATCGACCGGTTTAGACTCATAGGTTAATCATAAACATCTAATTGAAGTTGTTATCATTTGTCTATCTTTCTTTGTCAAGTTTATTCTTACATGCTTTAATTGAAGTTGTCCTTACATGTTCTAGTTTTTATTGTCGAGGTTGCTCTTACATGTATTTATTAGTAGTTGTTGTTACATGTCATTCTTTCCACTGATGAGTTATTCTCATGCATTTTGACGTAGTTGTTATTTCATGCTATCTCTTTCATTGTTATGCTTAGGTTATGCACTTGAATTGGAAGTTGCCATTTCATGGGAATACCTTCATTGTGAGTTATTGAAGTTGCAGTTGAGAATGTTATTACCGCATTGAGATTGAAGTTGTTGAATATTGAGATATCATTCCTTGTTGAGTTCTTTCTTATTTATTTTGTTGCTATTGAGATTCTTGTACATATTGTGGTTGAGCTGTGGGCTATGTGTTGTGATAATATTGGTATTGTTGATTTTGGAAATGTTGTAGTATATGGGCACGTGTGGTACGAGTTAATTATTGTGTTGTGATATTGATACACACGAAGTGGTATAAAGATAGGGGTTGATGCGCATGCACGACATAAGATGGGATTTATACGCATGCTACTAGTAAGGGTATTACTTGAAGCCACGCGGTGAGATAAGGGGGCTAAAGCGCGTGTAGCTATTTCGGGAAAATTATTTTTAAAAATATATTTATGCAAGTCTCACGCGGTGATATGAGGAAGATTGTGATTGTGATTGTGATTTGTGAAATGTGAATATGAGGCGTGGTACCTCGGTTGTTGTTCTTATTTTACAACTCTATGATGCAACGGCTTGTTGATTGAACGATTATTGCTTTTCTTAAATCGTTTTACTTGTATTTTGATTGTATTTGGTTATTTGTTGTTATTCTTATCTTGGAACGATTTTGACTTCTTGTGTGAGTCATGCATTCTATGTGATTTACTATGTTGCTTTAATGAGCCAATATGTGCCTCCATTGTTAATTGGTGAATTGATTGTCAAGATGAATATACTTGTATGGATTCATTATCTCATATTATGTGAGTTGTTGGTAACATAACGGTTTTTAGATAAAATAATTATTAACATGTTTTATTTTATGTGACTCTTAAAATAAAACTTGTTATCTCACTCGATACTTTGCTATTTTTAAATGGTTATCATATTTGGTTTTATTTTGATTCTCAAATTAAACTCATTATCCTATTTGATGTTTTACTTTACTTAAAATTGTCATCACGCTTTGCTTTAACTAATTCTATATTTAATTTGTTAACTTATCTAACTCCTTACTTTATTTAAAAATGTTATTTTACTTTACCTTATTGATTTTTAAACTAAACTCATTTGATACTCTATAGTGTATGAATTGTACTTCATTTTACTTTATTTGATTCCTAGAATAAGCTCATTATCTCATTTGACGCTTACTTTACTCAAGATTATTATTATGTCGTAATGTATTTAAATGAATCGCTCAAACATTTTTATTTGGCATATGACACGGATACAATGTACTTGGTAACACGTGGACTGTGCCATGCAAAGTTGATTGATGATGTAGGCACGAGGTGCCAAGTGTGCCGGATTCATGACTATGGCCTATGATTTGTGATCAGGGATTGTAGTACCTCGGTTGTGATTCTTGTTGTGCTTTCTATGTGAAAGGACTTATTGATTTGAACAGTGATTGTCTTCCATTCATTTGTCTTTGCTTGTACTTTATGGTACTTGATCACTTGTTGTTCCTATCATATGTTCACTCTTTGTTATCCTTTATTACTCTAACTTCCGTTGTTAGCCTTAAGTCATCATTCTGTTCTATGGTCATCTATTTCCTTACTTTCCGTTATTAGATTATGTTATATTATGTTTAGTTTTCTTTGTCTAGTAGGTGTTTTGACCTGGCCTAGTCACTACTCTACTGAGGTTAGGCTTGATACTTACTAGGTACCTTTGTGGAGTACTCATGCTACGCTTCTGCATATCTTTGTGCAGATCCAGGTACTTCTGATCGTGTTGGTTTTGAGAGTTGTGTCTGTGCGGATGGAGACTTCAAGGTATACCTGCTTGACGTTTGCAGGCCTCGAAGTCACCTTCGAATATTATCTTTATTACTGTTTATCTTCATTTCAAAACAGTATTGTATTTAGAAATTCAAGTGTATGTTAATAGAGCTTATGACTCTGTACTACCGGTCTGGGAAATGTATAACAATTGTTCATGTCTTAGTTAGGCTATTTCATTTACAGTTTATTTTTATATAGTTGAATTGGTTATTCTTTTAGATCTCTTCATGTAGGCTTACCTAGTCGTAGTGACTAGGTGCCATCACGATTCCTAAGGCGGAATTTTGGGGTCGTGACAATCGGATGGTATGGGAGCATTTCAGCGCTTAATATCGGAAGTTAGCATTTTGAAGGTATGGAAATTTTGTAAGCTTGACTTCGAGTCGACTTTGGTGTTATCGGACCGTGGGCGATGTTCCTATACCTTGGATAGTTTCATTATATTGATTGGAACTTGTACGTGAAGTTTGGTTGTGATCCGGAATGTCTAAGAGTGGTTCGGACGCATTCAGCAAAGTTTGAATGTTTGAAAGTTAAGAGAAGGTTTTGATCGTCGATTCATGATTTTGATGCTATTCGTGGCGTTTCGAGTCTTTGGATAAGTTTGGATAAGGTATTGTGACTTGTTTGTGTGATTGGACGGGATCTTGGGGGCCTCGATTGTGTTTCGAGATGGTCTCACACCAATTCTCTTTGTTTGACTGTTGCTGGTTTTTGGTGTCCGGTGTGTGCTTCACGATCGCGTAGGAGGCATCGTGATCGCGAAGATTTGTCGAAGCTGGTGAAGACTTTCTTCTTCACAATTGTGTGCAGGGTGTCGTGATCGCAGTGCTTGATCAGGTTGTTCTTCGCCTTTGCATGGTGAGGGGCACGAATGTGATGTGTTAGTGGAGCAGGCCTAGGTTTGGAAGATTGTTCATTGCAATCGTGTGACTTGGTTCGCGATCACGTAAGGTATTTTCTGACGTTTAAGGTTTTGTCCTTCGCATTCGCAGGCTAGGCTCATCCACGTAGGCTTTTGGGTAGGTTAAGATTCACGATCATGAGATGGTCCTCGCGTTCGCGTAGAAGGATTTCCGGGGCGAAGCTTGTTAACCTTCGCGATCACGAGGGATTTTCCGCGATCGCGAAGAAGGTTCACTTGGGCAGATTATAAGGTTGCAGATGGGACTTGGCTCATTTTTATCTCTTGTTTCATATGGAGCCAATGTTGGGGCAATTTTGAAGAGCCATTTTCATCATCTATCATGAGGTAAGTGTTTCCTACTCATTGTGAGTTAAATACATGGATTATATAAGAATTTTAACCTAAACATTGGTAGAAATTATGGGATTTTGGAAGAAAACCTAGATTGGATTTTGACCACGAAATTGGACATGAAATTGGGAATAATTTATATATTTGAGTTCATGGTGCTATGGATAATGTTTATCTTCGAGAATTTTTTGGAATTCGCTGAGAGTTGACCTTGTTGACTTTTCGTGTAGAGTTGAGAATTGTTTCTAAGGGGTATTTGGTAGGGTGTATAAGATAGTGCTGAATAAGGTGTATTAGTAATGCAGGAAGTAATAATACATGGATGAGTAATGCAAGTATTAATTATGCAGGGATTATTTATTATCCATTATTTGGTGTGGTGTATTAATAAGTAAAATGCATTGCATAGTTTTTAAGAAAATTAGTTGCTTACAAAAATGCGCTCCATATTTTTTAGCTTTTAGGGATTTTAAGGATAATTTTTTCTTTAACCATGCTAATTTATACATTAATAGCATTGGTATTGCTAATACCATGGTTTGCTATGTATTAATTATACATAGGATAATACCAAATAAGTTGTATAACTAATACTCGCATTAGTAATATGTAGGTTGAAAAAGTGTACCAAACAAGGTATTACTAATAGCAAAAGCTAATGCATGCATTACTTTCTCTAATGCATCCTACCAAACAATCCCTAATTGTTAAATTATGAGTCATTGGGTATATTTTGATTAGTTTGCACATTGTTTGACTAGTTTTGGATCATTTGCATTGGTTTGAGGAGCTAGAGAGACATTGGAGCGGATTATCGAATTTCGGAGTGAGGTAAGTCTCATGTCTAACCTTGTGAGGGGGAATTTACCTCGTATGTGTTATATTTGCTATGTGCAACTGTCAGAACCCAAAATTCAACTAGTCCTGATGACACATAACCTAACCCGTTAGATAAGCCAATTAACAATACACTACAATATAATGATAATGATAAGAGTCAAAACTGAAATAACTGAATTTTATCCAACTCCCCAAGGATTAGTAGTACAAATTATGATCTTCTAAGAGTTAGGGTGTGTTTGGTATGAAGGAAAATATTTTTTGCAAAATATTTTTTAATTTTCTCATGTTTGGTTGGCTAAAAAATTTTGAAAAATATTTTCCTCATGAACTCATTTTCCTTGGAGGAAAATGTTTTCCCTATCAAAAGAAGAGAAAACATTTTCCAAGACTCCTCTTCAACCTTCCCACCCTGTTCCCATCCCCCACCAACCCCCACATACCCCGCCCATAGCCTACCCCACCCCACCATAC